>JANHGO010007975.1:0-48632 GCA_024606505.1 Aquila spilogaster | reverse complement strand
TGTGCAGGACCTTGCACTTGGCCTTGTTGAACTTCGGGAGGTTCACACGGGCCCACCTCTCAAGCCTGTCGAGGTACCTCTGAATGGCATCCCTTCCCTCCAGTGTGTCAACTGCACCACACAGCTTGGTGTCATCGGCAAACTTGCTGAGGGTGCGCTCAGTCCCACTGTCCGTGTCGCCTGATGTAGCAGGTCTTTCCTTCTAGCTATTGTAGTTTGTTGAACACTAGTGTCCCTTATTACAGAATTGAATGGAAGAAAAATGTATTCCATTTCTTAATGTAATTTTACTCTCATTAGATAGGGAAACTACTATCTATAATTGTTTTACTGCATAAATCTTTCATGGCCATAACAAACCCTTGTGGTAAGAAATACAGTCTTCCTTCCCCTTCTCCCTGAGTCTTCCCCTGCTGTCATCATCTTCATCTTGCCTTCTGGTTTTGTTTTTTGAAGTGTCAAAGTAGGGAGTTTCAAAGGCAAAGAATGAGAGACAATAAAAGCATGTTTCTTTTGTTTCACACGTACAAAGCTGTTGTCTTCTGGAGGCAGAAACTGCAATTCCCTTAATAACAGGTCTTAATCTACTATATTGAGGTGATTAATCATATAGATATTTCTGGACTACTTCTATACTAAATGCACATAGGTCAATATTACATGAGACCTGGGTTAGCACCATTAAGAATGATGAGAAACATTTGGTAATTATAAACAGTGCACACCAAATGATTTTTCTAAATGTTTATGTTCCTGTACCACTCCATCACACACAATTTGCTGGTGAACTTTAAGAATTGATTCTAGAAAACAATATAGTAAAGGTAAGAACTTGTAGCTGTGCCCTGTCCTTTCAGGGTGCAAGAGTTCTGCTGAAGAGATCCAAAGGGGTAGGGCTGGAGAACAGCATTTCATCTCATGAAGCTCTTCTCTATTATTTGACTGCAGTCTGACTTGTGTAACACAAATTTAGCTTTTTAGATTACTAGGTTTAATAAAATCCAAAACAGAGAAATATTCCCAGACTGAAAAGAAAACACGATATAATTTTACACAAGCTTAGGAACATCAATAAGCAGTAGATGGGACTGCTGTGGATTGAAATGGAAACCGTCTTTTAGAATCCTGTCACTGTGGTAGATAAGCACCACATAAAATGTAGCTTTAATATTTGAAACCTAGAAACATTGCCGCTCAAAGAGTTTTTATTAAGGGAGCTGGAGTATTGCTTTGCTACCTCACTTGAAAGGGGTTTATAGATACATTTTATAATTATATTCTTTGTGTTAAAAGTAAAATTAGCCTACAAAACACTCAGAAGAGACATTTGGAGTTTTATAGCCAATGTTTATTTGTCTCAGGAAGTGTCTTGCTGGACATCCTGGTCTAGTGTGAACTATGGCAGAAGCAAAGCTGGTATTTACTTTCAAGTTTCTTGTATCTGCATTCTGCAGGACACAGTTTTCAGTGTGTGAACCTGGAAACAAGTGTGATAACAAATCACTGTATGATGCCAGAAAGTGTGTCTAGAAAAGCTGAAGGAGGAGTTCATACTAAGGATGACAAAAAGGATCACAGAGATCTACTAAAGTGAAAGTGGTCACTGTCCTGCTTGTAAAGATTGATTGTAAAGGGATGAATGCCCTCGAATTTTTTTTTTTTTTCCTGAAACATCAATAGTTGCTGCAATTAAAATCTTAGACTTTGCACTCAGAGGAAAGTGTTTGTTGTTGAATAGATAATGGAGCTAATAAAGCTGCGGTAGTTCATCCTTCTGATTCCTAGCACAATCTTTTGTTTATACGGTGAGAAACAGGGAACAAACAGTGTGCCATCTTGTGGCTTCTGTAGCCACTGCAGTTAGTTTAATAGAGAACGGTCAAGTATTAGCAAAAGTATTTTTCATGCCCTTTCTTTTTAACTGGTGAGTTGCATGCAAGCTCTAGTTGAGCGAAGATGTGGGAAATGGGACTCTTTCTGAAGAGGTAGAATGTTGTAGGCCACTGGAAATGTATTGAGGGGAAGTATAGGAATTGGGGTATTTTTTATTTTTTCTCCCTTCCCCCTATTTTTCCACCAGATAATGTCATCCTTGAAGCAATTTGCTATAATTGTTCTTCACTCATCTAAATGTAATGCTCTTTGCAACGGTGAAGTTGGCTTCTGTTTGTGTATTCTACTTGTACTCCATAATTAAAACAATTAACATGCTGGCTGCTGTGTCTTTTAGATGGAAGCTTTTAGCAGTGCATAAACAGAAGGTCACAGCTTAACTGAATGCATTGTTTTACTTGACTAGCCTCAACATAGACAATCAAATATGTTATTTTTCTATTGCAAATGATGTAGCAATGATCGGGTTTTACCTGGATTATGGAGAAAGGCAATGTAGTAAAACCCAGTAAACAAACCCAATTATTTTGCAGCCTCAGGTTGTATTTTTGAGAGAACCTTTGTCCTCCTTGTGCTTCATTTTGTGGCATATATTGACAGTTCACCTATGCAAAACTGTGAAACGGAATCTTTCATGAAGAATTAAAATGTCTTTAAACAGAAACATCTAGTTATAACCAGTAAGGCTCTACTGCTGTGTCAGGAAGAATACCTATGAGCCACAGCAGCAGAAAATGTGACAGATAATGGGGCATTTGTGTGGGCAGGATTTAACTGACAGATCAATTCATGTATTAAAAAACACGGCAGACCATTTTCTGCAGAGTGACCTGCTGTTTCCAGGAGAAGGAATGAGAGGAGAGGGCTCCCTTTGCTGTGATACCATTCCGCAGTGGGAGTGAGTATTGCAGAGAGCACAGAAGTAACAGTTTAAAAAAGCAAGAGAGGATGGTAGATCTATGAGAGGAAGCAAAGCATGTACCTTTCCAGGGTTTTTGTTCCATACACCTGCCCCAGAGGCTCTGGTGACAGAGACAACGACCAGAAATACAGCTCTGGGGTCCAAGCCCAGAACCATGGTGCTGATACTACAGTTCTGGGAGATCATCATCTCTTCTAATTTGAAGCATTTCCCTTGCTTTTAGAAGAAATGGTGCACATGAAATTGGTATTTTTTTCCTTTTTGAGATAAGTAAAAACCATATGCATCAGGTATCTGAGGGATAATATTGCCAAAGTCACAGACCACACCAATAACTGGAAGGACTTAGTAATAATTTTTTATGTCTTTTATAGACCACCTGCAAATTTCCTGTCTACACAATCCTTGTAGATTAAGTAATCCTACAGATTGGCTTGATTCACAGATGAGCAATGTAAACCAGCTTTGACCAGGTCATTCAGTACCTGCATCCATTCTTCAGCATAAAAATTAACAGGTAACCTAGGGAGAATTAAAATAACTGCATTATGAACAGACACTGGGACTTCAGAATTCCAGCATAAGCTATAGATCTATTAATCCTTGATATCTCTACAACTGGCAATGATCTATTTTCATATCAAGGTTTGTTTGCATCTTACTTTCTTCATCTACAGAACACCTTAATGGCAATTTTTTCTTTGTATTAAAATGTCAAATAAACAAACCCTGCTTGTTCAGATTTAACTGTATGACAAAACCTTGTGAAAAAGGGATAGGTTTTGATCTCTATAACTTTTTTCCAGATGAAGTCATTAACCTTCCTGTTTACTGAAGGTACATCCTCTCTTGTTTGAGTATTTGGGAAAGTTTGAAATTCATAGTTTAACCACCCTTCTTGAGGAAACCCTATTGGAACATAGACTTTCGCTATCTTGCTAAATATTTACCTACTTCTGAATTTCTTTTTATGAAGAGGTTGTCTGACAGGTTTATGATGGAACAACTGTGGTGGGATATGGAGAATTCATACTTCCTTGACTCTCTGCAGCAAGTTTAGAGCCTCATTGCTTGAAATATATACAAAATGTTGAATGAGAACTGAAGATTTAAATATATTCACACTTCTGAGAATGATTGTGTTACGTCAGATCAGAACTCTGAAAGAGCAGGGTAAAGAAACGCTTTCTCTCTATCTGCACAAATACTTTACAGAACTCTGTCTTGTATTCAAAGAGAAAGCATGTTGCACATTCCCAGTCATTCAAACTATTGTGCAAGCACTGGCCAAGTCAGAGCACAGTTGGATCTATCTTGATTTCAGCTAGAATTTGGCACTGAGATTACTTGACTCTGTCTGATGATTTGACACCTTTGTGTGACTCATTCCTTCAGCTAGATTACTTTTGCACATGTTTCTAATCAGATATCACTTCATTATTGCTGAACAAGAAGGTTGTGAGCTTTTAGATATTAATCTTGGAAAACCAGCAGCATGATTTGGCCTTTATGAGCAAATGCAATTTCTCTTTAATCTCTGTATTGAAATGAAACAGAAATTATTCGCAGCACATGCTTCAGTGTGATACTTAATATTTGGAAAAAACGTTCTGTCCCAGTGGTCATAATTTCACCTCTGAAATTTTAAAAGGGAGTCACACAACTACAGGGCAACAGAAAAGCAAACTTTCTTATACAAAAAGCTTAAAAGTACAAAATGCGAAAAAATTGTATGGAATGAATTTGTGAAGAATTAGAAAGTATTTGAGATCTAGTTCAGGAATTTGCAGTCCAGATCAGTCTCAAAGTGGAAGGAAAGTAGAAGGACAAATATCTCTGTGAGTGCAAAATATTGTGGAAAAAAAGGGTAAGGGAAATGAAAAAAAGGGGAAAAAAAAAGAAAAGCAGCGAGCTGGGTGGAGAGTATTTTAATAGAAATATACTATGTATGTATGTACACTACATAAAACTTCTCTGATATCTTAAATATTATTCTCTATATAGATAAATGCATAAAGGTTTCAAACTCATATATCTGTATTTAAGATTCATAGCATATTTACCCTGTTGATTACATTTTAGAGACCTCTTTGGGAGGAGTCTAGTCCACACTCCTGCTCAAAGCTACGTCAATATTGATTTCATAGGCAGTTGTCGTGGGTTTTGTCCAACCTGGTCTTGGAAATCTCCAGGGATGGAGACTGCACAACCTCTCTGGACAACCTGTTCCAATGCTTAAATTCTTGTAGTGGTTGTCAGGATGTCAGCTGTGCGGTTTTCCTTCTGATTTTTTTCTTTACAAATCTGAGTCTCCAGTTTGGTTCAGCTGGCCCTAGTTGAGCCAGGAAAAGGAGAAAACTGCTGAGATTGATGTTGAAAAAAGGTCTCAAAAAAGACATAATTGCTCTGCTATTTAACATATCCTATTGATTTTATTGAGTTTATCTAGCAATTGTTAGGCCACTTATTGTCATTATTATCTTTTCTAATTTATTTGGCATTATTTTTTTCTCTGTTGCTAGTAACTGGGAACTGATTTCATCCTTCCTTGCCCCGATCTACAGTGCTTTGCTTAATGTATATTAGGTTACTCTGTACCAGGATTTTTCCTTTTTTATGAAGATACAATGTAACTGCAAGTTATATTTAGCTCTTTTGCACCCTTTCCTTTTTTTTTGAACTACATGCCTGATCTCAACAGTTAACTTCCAAAACCTTCCATTCTTGGTTTAATTCTTGCAGTCTGTGGAGGAATAGGAAGTGAATATCCTAAAGTATAGAAAATGTTGAAGCCAAGTGAGGAAATGTAATCAGTAATTACTTATCAGTAATTATTTATTTTGGAGGAAACATTTAGGAATGTGATATGGGTTTCTAAATTTCATAAATGTTTTTGAAAATATTTCTCTTACCGTAGCAGGTGTAGTAGTTTTGCAGGCAAACATATTCCTAGGCCAAGTGTACAATATTGAAAAATACAAGTTGTTTTTGCTTAATTTTTAATCCTTTGTGTGTGTGTGTGATTCCTGTAGTGCTTTGTAGTCTGTACAGTGACCTTTTCAAGTATGCAATCACTTGACAATATATTTTCATAATGTGTCTGTTTTGGTCTGGGTTGAGTGTCTGTACAATCAGTGAACATTAACTAAGGGGACACAAGCTGGCATATGCAGGTAGTTATATGCAAAATTAGATAGATGAAGTTGTTGTATTTTCAATGTTATTTTTGAAACCTGGAGAGTTTCTATCACGAGGGCATTCTGTGTATTCATTGAAACTGTTTCAGGAGGCTGATAGACTAGTATGAATCTTAAATATTTACGTATTGTGTTGGCACTTAGGAGCAACACTCTAAAGGACTCTTCAGAAGCGGGGGGGAAAGATGGTTCAGAGGCTCAGCCTGACGGTGGCTGGGCTCCACACGGGCGGTGTCAGAGCCGGGGCGCCGTCCCTAGCCTCCTTCCCCCTTTGCAGCCTCCCCGGGGGGGCGGGGGGGTCGAGTGGTCCCTTAGGTGTCCGTGGACCTGGTGGGTAGGGTGCAGCCCGCGCGGGACTTGCAGTGGGAACAAGAGCCAGGCAGCTTCAGCAGAAAGGAATCGCTGCCCCCTCTCGTCCCCCGCACTTCTCCTCTCCGCACTGCTACCCGGCACGGCTCAGCCCTCGGCCGCCCGCCGCGCCGTCCCATCCGGGCGCCGGCGAGGCGCTCCGGCTCTTTGAGATGTGCTCGCACATTTCGCGGAGCTGCAGTGTACGATCTCCGGTGGCGGGAGCGCTTTCCTCTCCGACCGAGGGGGGGAAATGCTGCCTCTTCCTCCCTCCTTCCATCCCTCCCTCCCACCGGAGTCCGCAGGCGCATCTGGGGGCCAATCTGGCTGGGATTGAGGTTTTTGGTTTTTTGTGGGTCTGACATCCATGAAGGGGTTTAACTCGCCGAAAAGAAGGGTTCAATTTTTACGCATTCATTATTTTAACGAGGTCTTTATCTATCTGAATTCCCACTTTCTGAATCAACAAGCGTCCTGGAGGGAGCACAGTAGAGTGACCAGTTTCCATTCAAGCCCTTTATACCTGACCACAAGCTTGACGGTGTCAGATCCATCAGGGCTTCTGCCCCCTGCTGGCCCCGTTTCTGACAGGGATTGGAAGGGGTCAAATTTCATCCCTGTTGCAATTCCACGGACTCCAGTGGAGTTACACCCAGGGTGAATTAACCTCGCAGAGCTCCCAGGATGCGTCTCCTCAATTACTGTGTCGAAACTAAACTTCTTCAAGAAGCAATACTGTTCGCAAAAGCATGATAGATTTTTTATGCCACTTTTCATGTGACCATTCACAGTAGAACTGACTTAAGTAGGATTTATGTAGATTATCTTTACATAATGGGTTGGATGCAAATGAAAAATTAAAAGAAAATCTAAACCCAAGCAGCCCAGGAAAAATCAACACAAGTTATCTGGCACTTACTGAAATACATTCAGCAACATTAGGCAGACTAATTTGGTTTTGGTAACTCTATTAAAAATTAAAAAGCTATATTAAAAATCTTTCCCTCTAGCCTTATGTGTAAAGGACATTTCAGAAACATAAAACTACAGGCTTCTTGTGTTTGTAGAAGCATTCTGAAAAGAACTTACTTCTTGAACTTTTCTGAAATACAGTATGCCATTTGCTTAGAAACTACAGGGAGCTGTGTGTTTAGGGCTTGATCTGTTATTGAAGTCAGCAAGAGTTTTTCCATTGACTACAGAGGGAGTAGAATTTGACCTATTTTCCCTAACAGAGTACAAGGGAGATATTTCTGAATCATCTTTTATGTATTCTAATCTTATTTAAAGTAGTTAAAAGATAAAATAGGACATAATGATTCATATTTGAAAGTAGGAGAGGGAAAATATTGAGGAATAAAATAAAAGAGCATACTGCAGCAGGTAAACAACATGACTTAAATGACAGTGCTGGGTAAAATATGAATCATTGCCCTTATAAACTCTGTTAAATTAAATGCTATATTCTTCAACTGACTTTTCATAAACTACCCCTATGTAAAGAAAATTACATACCCCTATGTAAAGAAATGGTGTATTCATATAAATTGTTACTCATATAGCAGTGACTTCTTTTTAAGACAACAGAATCCATTCCATGTAGAGAAACCTCAAAAGATTCCTAAAATTCTTGACTTTTTTTCAAGGTTCTTTATTTAACACAAAAGAGAAAGAGAAGTATGAGGTGTCTTTCATAGTACCAAGAAAGGGGGTGAGAAGATTTGATTGAGCTCTTGAGTTATTTCTTCTTTAGGTAGAAAAAGTTACAGAAGTGAGAAGCAACTGAATGGGAAAACTAGTGACTCATATTTGGTCAGCTCAGTGCCCACCACCTCTTAAGCAGCTCCTTTTAGAAAATATTTTTGCTTTATGACTTGGCTAAAGCAAACAAAATTCAGTATTTTAAAAGACATCCTTTGATTTCCTTTCCCCTTCCTCACCTTTAATACTTAATCTGTTGGTAATGTGTTTGGAATGAATAAACTCATTTAGTCAAAATGGCATGGCTTCAACACTATAAATTTTTTGTAAGGGCCTGGCATCAATGCACTATTGTGATGCTGATTTAAATTTCATGGGCAAGAAATGAAAAATCAGTCTTTTTATTATTTATGAGCTTTTTCAAGCAAATGGAAATCCAGCTCTTAATCTGAGTGCAAAAAGATTTAAGAATCCTTACTGAAAATGAGGCTATGAAGCTATATATAGAAAATACACTTTGGACCTTCTGTAAGCGACAAGCAGATTTGTTTCTAATATAGAATAGATACTTTTTACAGTCATCTTAGGAAATACAAAGGTTCCTTGTACTTCCCACACACAGGCTTGGAAACTAGTGGGAGTTCTAGGTGCAGAAGGAATGCAGAACTGGGCCCACTAGTGATGGCAAAAGGAGAGTTTTCTTTGGGGATGCACATTTAACACTGTTACTTGTTTGTAATTGCTTAGTGAGTTACACTGGGAAGATACAGATCTGTTTCTTGAATGAAAACTGTTTAATGTATCTGGCTAGTCTAAACTTGTACAAAAAGGTGTTTTAAACTAGAAAAGTATGAATCTCTTCTCAGAACTGTTAGTGACGTAAAACACTTTTGATTTTAACTGATCAATTCACTTTTAAGGTTGAAAAAGAATATAAATGTTTTTGTTATTCCTTTATTTTACAGTGAAATAGTCTTGTGTGCTAATTTTAGTTTAACAAAATGTCATTAACCTTCAGAAACAGAGGACATACATGGGTTTCTCAGATGAGTATTCACAAAGTGAGCAAAAGCGATTAAACAAAGGGTGATTTCACTAGATTCAGCTAGTGGTCCTAGCTGAAGCTTTTCTGAGTCCCAGGGATCAGCAGGTGAAATGGTCCAGTCTTCCCAGAATAGTGCAAGAGAGACCTGCATGTATATGTCTGTTTTGCTATATAATTTAGATTTTTTTAATTGTTTCTAAGGTAAAATAATTATTTCAGCTTCAGCAGCAGACATCTGACACAGAAAAATGACTGGTATGTGTTGTAGATTCTCTAGAGCATGAATCTTTGCATTTACTTTAGAAGGAGACTTCACAAGGATCCCAGAAAGGACTATTCAGGCTGCAGGAAACTGTGTCTTTTTACTAGCCCTGCAGAAAAGAAGTTTCTCAACTTCAGTTTTGTGTATATCTTAACAAATGTAACTGTATATAAGTACATATAGAATACCCACAAATGTTCAAATATTCAGTGGTTTTGGCTTGAAATGATCTCTGTGCCTAGCACCTGCTATTGGAATGTCACTAGAAAAAATAATCTTTGATATAAAACCTTTCCTGGTGCTATGGTGTTTTCTGATTACAAAAAAAAAAAAAAAAAAAAAGAAAAACTTTGTTGGTAAAATTGGTGTCTGTAGGAGTTGTAAAATGTAGGAAAGAAATTGTCATACTCAGTTGCACAATTGTCTTGCCCAAAGTTATTTGGTTTCCTCCAAACAGGGCCCTTAATTCTAACAAGGTTGCAGCATAATAAAAGAGCCGTGACATTACTACTGAAGTGAAGTTATACCTAAAACACACTGGAGCAATTATGTCTCTCCCGGATTTGTTTTGTACAGTGGTGAACAGTAGGGTTTCCATCTGCCAGCAAGATTAAGGAGTTGCTTTTCTTTTCTCTGTAGAGCTCTCTGCTTCTTTTCAGAAGAAATCCTCCCAGCATTGGTTAATTTATTGTTGTTCTGAGTATTTGTTGATAATAGGTTCTGAGTATTTGTTGATAATAGGGGGGAATAAATTAAGCAGAGCTTGGGAGAAATCTCTAATGTTCTAAGAATGTGAAATCTCATGCAGTGATAAAGATTTGCCCTCTGGATGGACACAATAGAGAGCAGTGGCTTAAAAGGAATTAGGTGAACACACATGCATGTTGCAAGGGCTTATAACTGTACTGCTCAGTATTAAATACCAAGTTTACAGACTGTAAATGTAAGGATTAATTGTTGACCCTGTTATTACAATAGTAGTAAAATCTGGCAGAATTTAAATTCTTTTTAGCACATTATCACACATAAGGGGTTGTAAAAACCTTTATAAATTCTAGGTCTGGGACTTCACTGTATGTCAAAGTGTTAATGCATACAGTATGTGAAATAGAAGTTACTTGGCAGAGCTGATATTATGGAAGTAAAGTGTTTGCTGCAAAGCAAATTGAAAGATGTATTATAAATTATGATTAAAAAAATGAAGATCCTGATTGTGCTATGAACAATGTCACTGGCAGCTAAGCTTTGTCTGTAATATGAATTAACTTTGTTATGAGTCAAATTATGGTCACATAGTTAAAGTGTTACTGTAGTCTAAGTTTTACCTACTCTGTCCCTTACCTGTGTATTTACTCAAATTATCATAGTAAGCTGATAGGTTGTCAAACATTCATAGTTTATTAAAAAAATAAAATTCAGCATTTTACAACTTTGCTGTCTGCTTAAGTGGAATTCCTGCTAATATCAGTAGGATACAGAATTGAGTCTGATTTCCTTGCATTGCTCTCAGAAGGGAGATAATACCTCGACATCAGTGAAAGTATGGTGAAAGTTTTTAGTTGTATGATTTAAAAAAATCATTTAGTTGTTTTCCTATCAAATTAAATAGGGTTACTTTAAATGGCACCATTTGTAAATCTTGTGCTTAGCTGTGTTTTGTGTTTTTTATATGCTGATTGCTGAAAAACGTACAAATGTTCCACATTTGAAAACTCCCATTTATTAGAAGATGTTTTTGAAGTCTATTGGGATTATTTCTGAATAAATACCTTGACTGACAAAGCTTTTAAGTGGGCTTGATTTCTTTCATGCTTAATTGCTGAGGGAACACCTTGTCTCTTCCTGTAGCAGTGACCATTTTTAGACTGTGTGTTTTTTTGATATGGTAAAAGAAGCAGGATACTCCAAGAATTTAATACGTGTTTTGCTGATTTTCACAGTTGGAAGTACTGTCTCCACTATCTGTACAAAAAGAACTTTTTAAATCTTAGCAGAGACCTCAACATAGTTAGACACTTTGGACTGCAGTTCTGATATAATCTACTGTGGTGTAAAATAGGAATAACTCCACAGAAGTATTGAGACAGATGTTAAAATATTGTAGACTGATGAATCAATGCAGGCCTGCAGCAGGTGATGAACTAGCCCAATCTTTTGTGGGTAACAAGTGAAACATTTTATGGAATCAGGATCAGGTCTTTAGTGCTTGATTGTAGTCAATGTTGCTGAACAAGTGATGAAAGTACAACCTATCTAGTCTCAGAAGGTTTTCAGTAATAAAAAAGTCATGTTTTGTGGCAAAATATATAAAGCAAATATGAAATGTCAATCTCAAAATCTAGGTTACACTCCAGAATTGTGCAATGTAACAGAAACCAGAAATAACTATTCTTATTTTTTGCTGATTATTTCCAGTAAATAAATAAGCCTGCAAGCTAACCTTATTAAAGATCTGAGTGTGTAGTTGTATATAGGCAGGTTTTCCACTGGTTTCAATATGGGGTTTAAGAGGTTTTTTAGTGTTTGTTTTTCTTTTTTACTGTATGAGTGTTAGAGATTGGTCTTTAAAAAGAGATATAGTTAGTAGTTGGTAAGTATCAAAAATGCATCCCATATATGCATAGACTGTCTTTATTGTCTTTGAAATACTATTATGTATTTAGCAAATTTTGCGGCATAGGAAGTCAATGAAAAATTTTCAAATAACTGGTGTGGAAACAGAAGTAGCCAGTTCTGAGCAGTTCTACTCAAGCCCTCTGTTGGTGAAATAGTCAATCATAGGCCGGTTAAAGCATTCCTCTACGCATCTGGATAATCTCTAGTTCTTGTAATCATTAAATATGAAATTACTGCAATAACACCTTCTTCTAAAATTGTCACCAGCCAAGATCCCAATTACATAATTCGTCTAAAAGCTAACATGTAGGAAAATTTTTAACAGGTAAATCAACCTTGAAGTATGTTTCTAGAAATATATACATGGGCAATATCTATTCAGTTAATCTCATAAATTTATATTTAGGTACCTAGAAAAAAAACAGCTTGATTTTCAGGAGCACTATGTAATTACTTTAGGCAGCTTAATTGGTTTCATTTTTGTACCTAGAAGATGCTCTCTAACTCAGTTTTGCAGCCCAGAAAACAGAGAGTTCATATTATCCAATTCTGTAAAGCCCTTTGGTTAACATCTATGAAAAGTATAGGAACCTTCACAAAGGACACTTGCAGAACTGATGCTTTTGATGCTTGCTCCCAGAACAGTCTTCTGTTAACGTGTCTGAGCTCTCAGTAGAGAGTTGCGAGACAGGCGATTCTCAGACTGCCAATCCCAAAAGCCTGTGAGGAAGTGCAGATCTGCCCAGAGCTAGCCAGTAGGAAATGCTAAGGACAGAAGAGTGCCTGATCCTTTTCTAGTGCTTAGACACCTATGGCAGAACTGCAGGGAATCGTTGCTTGGGATACAGACACCAGAACCTGCAGTGGGAAGGCAGTAGAGTCCTTTCTAAGAACTGGTAAGCTCAGTGAAGCATTTTGGGCATAACATGCTTTTGAATTCCTGGTTTTCGATGTTTACCCCTGTATTAATGCTTAACAGATGAAGACACAGTAAGTTAATAAGTACGGAAAATAATAATTATATATATCTCTGTTTTTAAAGGATACCCATCATAGCTGCCCACAATAAGTAAAAGTGCATAAGGGTAAAATAAGAACAAAAATATTCCCACCACATTAGAAATAGAACAGATTTCTGGTAATAGATGGGTCTTGTATCCTAAAGGTCAACAAACTAACAGTTTAACAAATCCAGATTCTAACACTGCTAGTAAAGAGTTCCTTACTGATAATTTGGCAAAGTGGCAGCATTCACTACTCTTTCTGCTCTAGCAAACTTAGGTCTAGCTGGTAAACTAAACTGCTTGCTAATTGTTGATAGAATCAGAAACTGGACTAATAATCTGGGAGAAGGAATGCAAGGAGGGGAAAAGTTATCAGGTTTCACAGTAGGAGAACTGCTGAAACAGCTTGGCAAATGGTAGCTAAAATAGACCTATGTAGAAGAACTTTGACACAATCTGTATTTAAGACTGTTTTTAAAAGAAAAACTTTTCTCCCTTCTTCTGGCCTGACAGCACTGTTCTGAGGGTTCAAGAGCAGAAACTGAAGACTAGTTACACCTTCATATGAGTTCTTCTTGTTCATGAAAATATTTTCACCTCTTACATTCATTAAGACTTGGACCATCAAATGAGTGTCAGTTAGAAACCTTCATCATAGTAGTTTTTACCTCTACTCACCTATAGAATACACGGAGAGCCCTTAGAACGAGCACTTACAGCTATGAAGATTCAAAATTTTAAGAAAAGTAAATAAACTAAATAACTGTAGGCTATTATGCCTTTAATAGGTAGCATAGTTTCAAAAAACTGTGGAACAGCAGTACCTTCTGTTTAAGTTCCTAAATATATACCTAGAAATCTAACCATAGGTAGCCTATTTTGAAAGTCTTGTCCACAGATATAAGGAGTTCCTTCATCAGTACCCACCAAATATGCATATTTTAGCCTACCAGGCTATAATAGCTTCTACTCTTTAAATGATCTGTCAAAGTGAAATAAAACTGGACTAAACTTTAAAAAAACACTCCATTTAGAATTGAATATTAATGTTTCAACACTGAAGTTTTAGTTTTGTGGTGGTTCCATTGGAACAGATTACTGGCAGAATGAAACATATTTCCATGGAAAAATATGAAGTAAAATCATACTAATTTAGAAACATTAGTCTTCTTAAATTTCTCAGATAATGCTTTTTACTGGGGCAAATTAAGCTCTTTTCTACTCCAGGGTTGTATCTCATCAGTTATGAGTTATTGATTGTAACTCTTACAGGCTATTTGTGGAGTCATTACTGATAAATTTTCACTTCCACATTAATCAAAAGAAGGGTGTTGCTGAAGAATTACGATAATTCGAGAAGTTATCTGTTTATTATATCTGAAAAATATATAATACTGTTTATTATAAAAAGATGGTTTACTATATCTGAAAAAGGAAGAGCCACAGTTGCCAAATTTATTAACAGTATAGCAAACAGTTGCACACTCAGTTTGCTAAGGTGTATCTGTAAAGTAAAGAATACTGGCTTTTTTCCCCTTGAGTTTTTATTTGCATTTAAAGTATGTCCCCCGCTATGCAATCTGGGATCATCTTGTAAATTATGTAGCTGAACATAGCCTTTAAATAGGGAAGGATCATCATGCCTGAACTCTCTCATAAAATTAAGAGACTAAGACCCAGGAGTTACCAGACCAAAATCTAAATATAATAGGATTTCAACTTCTATGCTTTATTAGGCATTTGAACAGAAAGAAAAATATTTTCATCTAAATGAGTCATCCCCTGAACAATTTCTTATGGGAATGAATTTTGTAGCCAGAAGTTGCCACCACAGTCACTTTCCTGTCAGTCCTGGAGAGTTTCACTTCAAGGCCTGACAGTGAAGTCCTTCCTTCTGAAAATGCAGATGATAGTTTCCTCTGTATACCCTATCTTCAGTAAAAGTCTGTCTTGAACTGTTTGGTCCTTAGTCACTAGCACCTTTAACTGCAGCTAAAAATGCTTCGCTGTACAGTTTATAGAAAGATAATAGATGTCAAGTTTGGTATAGCCTATCTAAAAATGTTCAGGGTTATATTAATTTCTCACTGCAGCTTCTAAGTGGCTTGCAGTATGTTCTGTGTAGAATAGAAGAAAACTCAAGGTATGGGACCTTCTAGATAAGAAGGACAGTTGTCCATTCTGGCTTCTTTGGTTCTCTCTTAAGGGATAATCAAATTCACTCAAAAGAACTCTCAATTCACTGAATAATACCTGTCCAATCTGCATGTATTCCAAGTCTACTGAGGACCACTGCATGCATCTGTGATAGGATCACTCTATATGTTTGACCTCTTAAGATCTGAGTAAGACATGAAATACTGAGTAAGATCCACAGTAGTGCAGAATTGTAGCCACTCATGGAACTGACCTATAAACTGTTTCTCAATACAGCTTTATGTAGGAAAGGATGGTTAGAAACCTATCTGATAACCAATTAGCCTATATACATTAAAAAAGAATTTCTGAGGAAGCACTCACAAGTATGCAGAATTCTTTTTCTTCTGCAGATAAAAAAATTCCTAGTAACAGAGCGTCCAGGTCATTTTCTATCAATGAAATGAATCTGATACAGAATTTGTCAATTGATTTGTGAAAGCAACAGACTTAAATTACTAGTAAGATACTGTGAGTGGAAGCTGAAATGTGTGCTAAGAAACAGGAGCTCAAGTGTTTCATATACTTAAGTGTAACTTTATTGAAACATACACATTAGCTGCTTAGAGTGATATGGGACAGAACATTCTACTTGTGTGAAACAATACAGCTCTATTTTCAGTGTGTGTTAATGTCCTAACATTTACATACCTAGCATTTACATTAATGTCACTCACTACGTTCATTTGAGTAAACCTATGCAATTTGAGTAAGCCTATATGAAGAACTTCTTTTGGTTTTGGATCATTGCTGCAGTTGGTCAGTAGGTAGAAAATTGTAAAAAAGCATCTGTTGTAAATCAAAACATTTTCATAAATGCAAAGTCACTAAAATAAAGATAATTAACCTTACAACATGATTGTAACTAGAAAGATAATATGTATAGATTTTACTCTTTTATCCAAAATGATTGCTACTGGTGTAATTCCAAAAGCAACATTGCTGCCATTAGGTGCACTGTTGATCCATCTTTTTTGTGTTCTGTACAGTTTGCCTTTGGAGGGTCAGATGGGCTTTATCACAATGCAGAATTTTGATGGTGGCTGCTGAAGCACAAACAAGAAATTTTATTGCCTATTACTAAGATATTAAGTTTGCCATGATCTCAGTTACAGACAGTTATTTTATAAAGTAAGAAGATACGATTAACCACCATGCATTTAATTACCATCTACATTTAAATGAATCCATATGTTATGAACCAGACCTGGCCATTCCAATGCAAATTTTCTTGCATTTGATACAACTTGTCCCTGTCTTGTAATGTATATCCTTTTAGCTAGGTTTATCTGGTCACCTACAAGAAGCATTCCCATAGAGAGATGTGGAAATGCTAAGCATTTATACTGAAAACTAAGGTCATCCTTAAGACAAGGAGGCTTGATGTTACATATTGAATAAGTCATCAGCACAGACTGTGTGTCCAAACGACTTCAGTTTCTGCATTGTTGTACAGTTTCTCAGTCCCTCATTTCTCTGATATCATAACCTGTATTGTTATGGTCCCTGGGAACCTCCTCCATGGACAGTTTCCACCAAGAGAGAGGAAGAGCCATGTTACATAATAGATTCCAGCTCAAATGTATCAGGAAGTCAAAGCGAAGGAAGCAAGTCCTCTGATCTTGTATAAGAAGTGCTGTATATATTTATGACATTATAACCTATCAGAAATGAATCTGCTGTTTTCACCAGCTTCTACTTAACTCCAGAAGAAATCACATTGAACAATGGCAGTAGTTGTTAGGTATAATGCAATATAAAGGCATCGGAATTTGATCCATATGTGTGGTATCAGTATTAATAGGAATGATATATCACAGATATTATTTCAATTTAGATATTGTGGAATGAAATGAAAGCTATGATATTTTTAACTGTGAATGTGTGATCAAAATGTAGTCTAGATTTTTACAGAAGTTCTTTTTCAATCTGTAATTGCATTATATTTTTGAAAGATGTGGTTATTAATTCATTGAATAGAATGCATTGTCATAGCCTTTAAAATAAATGTATCATTGTATATATAGGAAGCCTAGGCTTGAAAATGCTAACCAAAAGTGGAAGTCAGTATTTATATGCATTTTCCTTCTCTCCAAACAAATAGAAAAAACATGAAGTTTCCCTCATGTAATTCACTCCTGATATTCTGTCCTGGCCTGGCAGTGTAAAAGTGTGATCTAGTTTCCAGTTTATAACTACTTAACTCTACTGAATCCTTTTAATTTCCAGCAGAGATATGCTGACAGAAGTTTTTTTTTCTTTCTTCTTCTTCTTAGTTAGCATGCTTTTACACATATTTTAGTACCATTTAAAGTAGCTTAGAAGATTTTATATTTCTGTCAATCTGTCTTTTTTTTTCCCCCTAAGGTTTCTATTTAGTTCCTGTGGAAGAAAGGTAAAGGGAAAGCAAAGGAAGATTAAATATGGGTTTGGAGTTATATTTAATATGAAATGCTCTAGAATAAATGTTCTTTCTTATCCATACCACTACAAATATGGAAAGCTCATTGAGTGAATGGATGTACTTCAGTCACACCACAGTAATGAAGACCAGAATTTGGCTCTACAATTTTAAATATTGCAGGTTACAAGTTATTTCAGGTCTTGAGATGTTACACCACTAATTTTTTTTTATTTTGTGCTTTACCTTCTTTATGTTTGAAAAACAAACTTATGCTGGAGCTAAATGATTGGCAGTTTGGTGTCTTGAAAGATACTAGGGCACTCAGGTTCCCATCTCACACAATTCTGTGTTCTAAAACCGGATTTTTTAAGAATTCTTCTCGCCATTCCAGAAATCCCAGCACTTTTAAACACTTCTCCTCTGGCTACTACTGTGTAGTCTGTTAGTGGCAGTGAAAGTCGCACATGTCTCTCTGAACTTTTTTGAATCAAGGACATATGCTGTTGAACTTTGCACTATAATATTTAGTGAGAAGAATGATCTCTTGCAGTTTGTTCTCCATCAGTGGAAAAGTAGCACAGTGGAAACTTGCTTTTTGATTGCAGTCTGAAACTCAGGAGAGCTTAATCTGAAAAATGCAGGCTTGCCCTGATGAACACAGGCTTCTTTTCAAAGGGTTATCTTGTGGCTTTGTCTGGCTTGCCTGCAGGAGGTGGCCTTCAAGCAGCAGTGCAGTGTGGCCATAAACATCTGCATGAAAGGACCCACTTTTAGGGTCTGGTTCTTGTATTTTGTCAAATTTGCCATGGCAAACAGAGTTGAGTTTTCAAAGCTGATGTCAAAGTTTCATAAGGAGCATTAACTGCACCCCAAGAACTGCTGAACGGAGCTGTTTGCATGACACTTATTTGTTGGTTATTTCCTTGCCATCTTAAATCTTAGCACCAAATTGGAAGGATGCAAAAGCGTTACATCATATATCATTAATTTGCAGTTTTCTTTACTTCTCTTACGAGAAAACTGTCCAAGAAAATTAGACTAGAAGGTAAAATCATTTAGGCAAGCTGCTTTATGCACTCTAAGGAAATTCTTGTGAGAGACCCTAGATCTGCCAATATATGGGTTACATTAATGTTGCTCTATATAAATACAAGTTGTAATCTTAATTTGTGGGCCATGGAAACAGGCAAACTGCATGGCCTTAGCAGTGGTGCTCTTTCTGGCTATTTCTTAACCATTCCCAGAAATTGTGTGGGAGCAGAATGCTAGAGAAGAGGCAGTTTTCAGGAAGAACTGAAGCTCCCAGGATACAGTGACACTGAGCACTGCAGAACCTACAGAAGCTGACAGAGAGAAGCCACGGTTTCAGCTGATAGCTTCCAGACTATGCTCTTCCCTGACTCTGTGAGTTGTCTTCCTACCTCTCCACCCCAGTCTTCTAAGCAGGCCAGTGTTGACTGTGCAAGGACTTCTCATCATATTTTATACTTCAAACAGGACAGCTCTAACCAGTTAGGATCTAAACACTGCTGGTTTACACTGCTGTTTTTCAAGAGCTGTTTATTTTTGAGTGGATTCCTACGTGTGTGTGCTTTGTGGCATATTGAGAGCAACTGTGTCTAGTGCTTTCTGTAGAGGCATTGAGCAGGTCATCTGAACAGGCACAGTGAACTCATCAACAATTTTGAGACTAATGTCATGGCAGCCTGGTCAGGGCTACTGAACACTTGCTCCAGCTAGGTTGCCATAGTTCCAGAAAATGTAAATAAAAATCCTGGAATTCACGGAGACAAAATTTCCACTAGCAAAAAGAGGGTGTTCCTGCAGAAACCCCAATATGTGGTAGCCCTATGCATGACACAGGAGGAGTGTAGGGGAGAAGTGCTTTACACAGTGAGCCCTGTTTGCAGCTGGGAGGTGGCAATAACAGCTGTGAGGAGACTTCCAGGAGTGCTACCTCCCAGCTGAAATACAGGATTGCTTGCATCCTAATCTGGGCATTTGGTAAGAGTCAAACCTGGGTTAAATAATGACACACACAAGAATGTTGCAAAAACATTTATGAGGAAGAGGCACAAACTCAGTCTGTTTATTTCATAGACTGAATGATATGTAGGTTTCTATCAAAAGCAAATTTTTGTAAAGAAGCACATTAAACCTTATACATTCCTGCCTGATTTATCCAAAGACTTCTAAAGAACTTCTTTACTTTTAAACTATTGGTCGGAGTGGCTATCTGAAATCTTTTATATAAATTAGGGAAGCAGTTTCTGCTACTTGCGATCTGTAAATATTTAGTAAGTCAGCCATATTATATCTGGAGATAGACTAATTGCCTCTTTTGCGTAAGTTACTTCATATAACTTGTCATTTCTATGACAAGTTACATTTCTAGAAATCCTTGTAAACTGACTAATGTTTTTGCTATTTACATTTTGTGAATCACAGTTTGCAGAAATAAATGTCATCTATGGACTATTAACAAAATGTTTGTTCTTATTATTTGGAGTTTGTGGTTTGCAGATTGTTCTCTTCTATTATTATTCTGTTTCTTGTCTGGAAGCTTTTTAGCAGCAGAGCTAGCAGGGAGTAATGAATAATCTTGTTTATGGGTGAATACTCTCCTAGTCAGCCAGGCAAAGAACAGCCATTATTCAAAAAAATAATGAAGAATCTGGTATAAATTATAGAACAGAGCAAAGGAAAAAGGAATCTAGCAGTGGTTGACTTATACAGCAACTTGGAATTTTTACTAATATTTCCAGTGACTGGTTCTACATTACTTTACTGGTTCAAATTATTATAGGTACTGCAAGAATAGCCATCAGTTACCAGAAAAAAAGTGTGGCAGTTCCTTCAGTATGGTAGTAATTCTAGAATTGCGTTGAATACCTATAGAGAATACATTATATCCATTAAAATCATTTAGTCAGTACTTAACAGAGAGGTAAGACTGTTTCAGAATTTGCATGCTATTGAAACTTTTCTTTTTAGAATGTTTAAACATAATTTCTTGAATCTGCAGGGTATGTAGATTTTAAGTAAATTCAGGAGTATACTATAGCATTCATTCAAAATGTATTAGCTTGCAACAAACATTAGCTGTTGGGTTTATATTTGATAACATGATCTGATGGAAAAATGAAATGAGAAGTTGTGTGATGTGAAAAAAATTAAAAAAGCTCACAAGAATTTTCTTCTGAATATATTTTACGACAAGTTATGTACATTCTAGGCTGGGAAAACCTCAGATTTTTTTTTAAAGAATATACTTTTCATGTTATTCAAAGATAGGTTTAACCATAAAGTTGAGTTCTTCATATTTGGCAATGCCAAGAGATGAATAGGATGAGCTGGTTAAATAGTGATATATACTAATGTGATAGTGAATATACTAATGTGACTTCTGAGATATTACAGTGACAAAAAAAATAGTATCACTGCCTAGAACTGTACAAATAGTAAGAAAAAGGTAGATATGTTTCTATCAGTGAGTGTAATCAGAATATCACTGTGCCTATGTTTTTACACTCTTTCACTTGTTGTTTGCAAATAGTTGTTCAAATAGTTGAATATTTGCACACAGTGAATTTTGGGCCTTAAGTTGATATTTGTTGACACATAAGAAAATAAATTAGCTATAGTTAACGCCACAGTGCGGTTCAAAAATGTGAAGAAGGGTCAGATTTATCAAACACATTTCTCAGCTTTAACACTGAAAGTCATGTAAAACTTTGTCTTTCTAGGTAAAGTGGTTATGAGTTTGCCAACATAAAAAATGCAGAATAGTCCAAGTGAAAAAATGGTTGGTTGAAATTCTGTTTCCACTCAAAAAAATACATTACTGAAGCCATGATCTGTAGGGAGTATGAGAATGAACACCTTATTTTTTTTCTAAGAGAAAAGATATACAGTAGGCAAACTGTATTCTCTCACTGCCTCTGTTGAAGTGCTTGTCCATTCAGTACTTGGCCCTTTTGCCATGGTGAACTTTTATAGATCGAAGTTTTGTTGTTGGCTTTTTTATTTATATATATATATAAAAATAAAAAAAAATGTATGAATATCAGTACAATAGCAGCTCTGGATTTCAACTTTAAATTGTTAGACACTGAGCATAAATGCAACCTGATTGTACTTGGGCTTTAAAGTACAAATCAAGTCCATTTGAATTTTAACTTGGAAATAATGAAAGACTGTGATTCAGTCCATTGACTCCTTGCAGGCAAAGCAGGTACATTTTTCTTTCTCTAACTCAATGAGAAACAAGATTAGCTTCTTTCTTATAACTTTTTGTCTGAGAAAGCAATCATATGTAATCAGAATATATTTTAATGTTAGCAACAGACGAGTTTCTGATAGTAGATTATTTGTAGCTGAATACTTCTGATACTTTTGTGCACTTTTAAAATCAGTTCTGCTTCTTAGAAATCACGCATTAAAAGAATGTGTTGTAAGTTTCAATCACCAAGTTTCTCTGCATTTGGGAAACAGTGATTTTCAGTCTAGTCAAGTAGTTTGAAAATTTGATCATAACAATTACATTGGATGTGATGAACTCATACATTTAAAAATGAATAATCATCTTAAAATAAAATTCTGGTGTAGGAGTAATCTGCAATAAATCAAAATAGGATGCAGCTACTGCTATGATTACACATATACTTTTGCAATAAAATTAATATCCTTTTTAGAGGCTGCATACTGTAGAGATGCAGGATGAGTAATTCTTTTTGTTGGTTTTTTTTTTTCCTTTGCCAGCTGAACCCGTTGATGTGCTAAAAGCATTAGAATTTCACAATTCACCAGAAGGAGTATCAAGAACAGCAGGATTTTGCACAAACAGGAGGGATTCAAAAGGATCGGATGTTGCCTACAGAGTTTCAAAAACTGCACAGCTGAGTGCCCCAACAAAGCAGCTGTACCCAGGTAAGATTGTCAGAAAGCTATTACTTTGGTAGATTATCTTACTGCCTATGTTTTTATGGTATCTAAAGCACAGCGTGCAGTCCATCATCAATACCACAAAACAATTCTGTTATCCCTAGAGCTGGGCCTGCATATGGATGACAGGACATGCTCTTTATCCGCTGAATGAATCAGTTTTTATTGGCTTCAGTTAAAAAGCTCTTCATCAAATTCTGTGTCACTGGCAGAATTGGTCTGTAAGCCATATTACCTGTTGTTTCATGATGCTGTCTGATGGAAAGCTTATTTGGTGGCTTTGGCAAGTTTCCTCCAGTTTCAGTCCATTTAAAAGCAGTACTTCCTGGAGTAATGCTGCAGTGGTAGAAATGAGTTGTGGTTAGCCATTGCAAAATCATTCCCAGAAGTACCATCTGTTAAGAATTAACTAAGAGTATCTGGGTATTTGGGGGACTAAACAAACAAGGCTAGTTGTGGATAGCAGGTAATGTGATTTTATCTTCTCTCAAATTTCTCTAGAATGAAATAATCACAATTTGGAAAAGATTCTTCAGACATTGAGGAGAGACTTTTATTCCATTATTTTGCTGTCACTTGTTCACTTGACCCAAACTGTTGAGGAAAATGATCATAAGAATATTAAAAACAAAAATCGAGGAACATTTAATTTTTCTGCTTTGATACATCATGCAGAGTTTGAACAAGTCTCTCTATAAACATACAGATTAGATGTTGGGAAAGAAAAATACTTCCTTTTTTGTCTTTCAGAGTAGCAATCATGTAGATATCATCCAAGATCTATAAGAGCGTGGAACATTATTTTGTAATAATAGTGCGTTCCCAGAGCAACATGGGAAACGGCTATACACAGTTCAAGCATAACTTACATGTCCACTTAACTCATCAGTCTACTTTTTTGTTCATGGAAGAAGATCAAAGCAAAATTCACTACAGATATAATATCTATATTATTTTTTGACACAGTTCTTCAGTTTTTAATATATCCTCTCAACTAAGATGCATATAGTTAACAGAGCCATCCAGCTGAAAATATCATTCACTGAATGGCACATTACAGTCTACAATGTTTTGCTGATATTAGTGTGACTATGTGTATAATTAATTACTACTTCACCTAAGTAAGGTTAGCAGAATATGGGCTGCTCTTTCTTTAAAAAATACAAAAATGATCCCTTGTATTGAAGAAGTGCACAAGTTGCATGGTGTAATAAGTTGGCACATTTATATTCTGAGTTTTACAATGTGTGTCACTAAAGCCATGTGGTACAACAAAAAAACTTTAAATTAGCATTGAAATACAACTGGACAGAAGATTAAATTGACTTGGAATCACTGGTATTTTTGAAAGTTTAGAACAGTACAAGCACCTTATGCTAAATCAAAGCCTGAGAGTCTAGGCTCTCAGGGCTAGTCTAGAGCTGGAAGTCTGAGAGCTTGGGTTGTCTTGTACTTATTCGTGAATCAAATTGTAGCATAAAGAGATTTGGCAGCTGCAGTAATAACTGTTCATATAATTCTTGAATGCCAGAACAAATAAGTACCTCATGTTGTTGGCTGACATCTAAATTTCTATAGCCTTTGACTGCCTTAATTTAGGTGCTCTTCTTATTAATGCTTTCAGTTTCTGCTTTACAACTGGAATGAGTTTGCTTGATTTTACCAATCTGTTGTAACACTTCTGTGTGCAGGAGACAAATAAAGAAGCATTACTCACTCACACTCTGTAGTAGTGGAAAGACTACAGAAGATATCCCAGATAAGACCAAATTGTGAGACATCATTTTAGCTAAACAATACAAGTTCTAATGCATCCTATGCTTGCCTTCATCTAACTCCTGTAACTCATCAGGAAGTATATGCATCTTTTAGCTACTGTAGCTCAAAGGGATCTATGAATGGCAAAAGCTGGGAACATCAATATATCCATCTTTTAAAAATGGATCTGATAATATTTTCCAACTTTCCAGAATATAATAAGCATTGATTTCACTGACTGGAAGGCATTATGTAATTGTAAAGATACCTGCTTGGATTTTTGTTGTACTGTTTGTTTATATGCTCTTAGTTATCTTTTACAAAAGCATATAGGAATGACAGGAGTGGCAACCCAGATATATACAAAGATTTTTCTAGCAATTTTCCCTCCAATTATTATTGTTATTTTTGATTATAGTTCAAATAGAACCATAACAGTAAACAAGAAATTTAAAAGTAGTTGAGAAGACTTCAATAACTATTCCAGACATGTGTCAAAGAACTATATATACATAGCAATACATAAAGTTTTACATGTTAGAATGTCATTCATTTTTTTACTTTTTCAATCAAAACTGTTTGGAGGAAATTTACTTATAAGTACATGATGTAGGTGCAAGATAAAACATTTGGGAATATTATGTCATAGCAATAATAACAGAAACTGCTGAACTGAGGCACATGACTCATTTTCAGCTACCTTTCTTAGAAAGCTTCCAGGTTTTTTTTCATAGGATGTTATCTGTTTGAAGAGCACATGCCCAGACTGGTTGAATTAGTGTCACCTGCCATAAGCATTTTCAACATATCTTTCAGATTAACAGTGCAGACAGGGCAAGTGCTTAGTGGTTTTCAAATAATTTCTTTGGCCTTTGTTGACAGTCAACTTTTCTCTTTCTTTTCCTTTTTTTACATCTCTTTACTCTGATGTTAAAAGGTATAACGTACAGTTTAATCTGTAAACTAGCGGCTTTGCTTTGTCATTAAAAAACTTGACCAAAGGCTCACCAGAGTAAATGAAATGCTTCCTATTTATTGAGCTTTGATCCCTTCAAAATAAGATGTTAAAACAAGCCCTAAAGTGTTCTTTATCACTACAGTGTTTCAACAACCTTCTATGAAAAAAGTTAAAAAGATGGTAGAAAGCGCATAAAACATTGCAGCAGACAATATAGTAATCGTAAGACTAGGGATTTTCTGTTTTAGAAGAGTAGTATGTCATTTAAAAAGCAATGAAGATTTTATGCATTTTGTTTTCATATTGTAACTAAAGAGTTAATGCCATCAATACCTTGTCTTCACGGAAGGCTCCATAGAATCATGAAAGAGTTTTCCCACAAGACTCGTCTTGGAAACAGTCTTATATTTTCTCCATTGGAAGAAGAATTCCTAAATCGGCTTTTGATGTTGGAGTCTTACATACATTTATTCATTACAAAAATGTAACATATTATTTTATTAAAACTTACTGTATTATATTATTAAAATGTTTAAGAACATTTTACCCACTCTCATGCACACAAAGTTACAGTTACATTTGTTGCCAACATTACGATTAGATTCTAATCTGTGTATTTCTTGCATGTCAAATTGCAGCTGAATCCACACAGATCAGTGTTTATTCTGAATTTTAGAATCTCAGTCTTACACTTCATTTGTTATTAAGCCTAATAGACTTTCACATCAAGTGAAATGCAGATTTACCACTAGATTCAACAGGAGCAGTACCGAGTACAAACCTCCGTCCTTCCTTTATAAACAAGCTATACCCACTTTTAATTTTGTTTATTTCTAGTTGTAAAGGATGAAACAATGATTGATATATAATCTCTACTTCAAAGAGAAAGCATCAGGGAATAAATGAAAATTAAGTGTTCTTTGATTTTGCCTAAAGCTCCTATTAAATAAAACCAGTTATGTATTTTTTCAATGTTATGCACAATATTATTCTAGAAGGACTCAAATATATATTGTGAGAGAGAAATTAAAACAAGTGTTATCAAGGGAGATGAAGGGCCTGGGAACATATTTGCTATAATACAGATACTTATTTTGTTGAGTGAAATTGTAGTGCATGCTTTTAAATTAGAAGATTGCTAAAAAGAAGATGAATAGAAAAAATAATGAATGTGAAACTATCATAGTTCTTGCATATATTGTATTATTACATAAATTCACAATAGGTTTACAAGTCATGTTTTTAAGAACCATTAAGGTAAATCTTTCAGGAATTAAAGTGAGACCAGAAAGACAAAAAAGAGAGAAAAAATTTTCCTGGTGTGATTCTTTATGTATTCATTTAGGAGAATTAGAAAACCCCAACAGTTTGTATGTGGGATCCTCTGTGATTATAGAAAAATGTAAACCTTTAAAGAATGGTTTCATCTTTTCTGGATTTGTAACTGTATATATCACTTTGTTTACAGGTGGAGATTTTCCAGAAGATTTTTCAATATTAATGACAGTAAAGCCTAAAAAGGGTATCCAGTCCTTCCTTCTGTCTATCTACAACGAGCAAGGAATTCAGCAAGTAGGTGTTGAAGTTGGTAGATCCCCTGTCTTCCTGTTTGAAGACCAAAATGGAAAACCTGCCCCAGAAGACTATCCTCTTTTCAGAACAGTCAACATTGCTGATGGCAAGTAAGTATAAAATTTTAAGACGAAAAATAATACCACACACCACTGTATAGGTGATTATGGTCTTTAAGAACAATTATCTTAAATATTTAAATAAATGAGTAACATGATTTCCAGCTAGTTGGACTGCTGTGGTACAAATCAGAGAACCTTTGCAACAGAATACAGTTCCAGCTTCAAATGGCATATACAGCTACAAATAAAGCCAAACCACCTTTCTTATTTGCCATTTCTATAAATCAAGAATGAAGAAATAGTCATAGAAGTTAAACCCACCAAAACTAAACCTATAAAGATTCTTCCTGTGCAATATAGAAAGAAACTCTGTTTTCAAAAAGACTCAAGGAATATTCTCACTAGAAGGGCTGTCTTGTCCATTTGAAGGTGATAGGCAGAGTGAAGTTGACAAGACAGCATAGAATTTGTCCTGTCCTGAACCAAAACAAATAAGATGGTTTGAGATGTCTATGTATAATGAAATCAGGGAAGAATAAGCTGGACAATTAATCTGAAGTGCTGCAAGGACTTATACTGCACAGTCAGTAAAGGCAATTAATCTCAAACACCTATTGCATTATTAATGCAGTTGTTAATTATTTGTACCTAACTTCCCTTTGTAGACAAGCAGTTGTTCTCTGGGAATGTCATTCTAGTGCTTGTAAATGGACATTCATTCTTTTAAAGGCCTTTTTTTTATTGTGCTGCAGTCCAGGAAGAGCAGCCACAGTCTTCAGAGATACACAGAATGAGATTTTATTAAAGCAAAAGAAAACAAATCAGTAGAGAAGGAAGGGCAAAAATTCAACTGTAATGAAATATGTTTATAAAGCAATAAAGGATAAAAAAGGAAAAAAGTAATTGTCTTCTAGCCCTTGTATTACCAGAGAATGGAATTATACCATGAAACCTAAACTCGATGCATTTCCCTAGCAGAAGGAGTGATAAAACAAAGCAGCAAACTTTTTTTTTCATTTACTTCCTCTAAATAACAAAGTTTTGACATGGGTTTCAGAATTTCACCCAAAATATTGAGAAACTTATAAAAATGAAGAAATCAAAATGAACTTGGTTTGGTACAATTTCCTGCAGTGAGACTATACAACTTCTAAATCAGCTAGAGTCAGTCCTATCCACAGTGAGCTGTTTTCATGCTTTCAGCTTCTACATGCTTTCAAAAGATAGACCAACAATTTTCTTCTGACTCAGCTATTTTATGAAGGATCTAGGACAACAATCTTCATCGCAAAATGAGATATATTTAAAAAGTGTAAACAGTGTAATGTGCCTAAGGATGCATGGACAGTTTGCTTTTACAACGATAATGTTTAACCGCGTTCCAGAGAAAACATGGAATTAGAGTTCTGGCTCAGTGATACTGTTTAGCAGTCAGATTCCATTAGCTTTGAGGTGTTCCTTTTGATATACAGAAGCTCTTTGTAACAATGATCTAATCTGTCTCTCTGATTTAGACAATCTTAGTGCTACAAATGCCAACTAAAATAATTTGATTCCAGCCTTCCTCTTACCAGTCACTAATATGACATACTTTGACACTTTTTGCCCTGGTCTGTCAAAGATTCTTTGATGTTTTTCTCCATATTAGATTACAGAGTGGCCTGGTCTTGCTCTTAGATATTTAAGTTGTCCTAGCAGAGAGGCTCACTAAATTAATGTGGTCTGTCATGATAATAAAGTGTCATAAAGAGCATAGTATAGTTGGGCAAACTGTACAAAACTTTATTCTCAAATGTCTTTAAAATAAAATAATTTGTCAGTATTCTGAATCAATTCATTCACTTTTTGGTGAATATTTATGTAGGCAAAGCTATTGTTGCAGGAATATTGGCAAACATTTGTAAGTATATGTATCTGGAAAAGCATCTGTTGGAACTGTGGTACATCTTTGAAAAATCTCTGTAGCTATGGGATACATTCAAATAAGCAAAAGAACATGGTAAAATTTTGGTGATTGATCACAGAGAACAAATAGTAAAATGTAAATAACAACAGATAAGCTGCTGGTTTAAATATATTTGCACAAGTAATTCCTTAAGTAATTTGAAAAATCAAACACATTCGTAAAAATAAAATCTTCTATCAGATCGTTCAATCTAATAAAATGTAAACAGTGCACTCGCTTCTAACTTGAGTTTACTAATGTTCTCTGGGTAAAGCTTCAGAGGTCAGCTTGAACTTCATCTTATATAGGATATTCACAATAAGCTATGGATAAGATTCTTTTGTACTAAGGGACAGAAGTTATACAGTGAATAGACAAAACATCGTGTACATTTGTGCACATATGAAAGAAGGAAATAAATGGAGACATTTAAAATTTTATCTGTGACTTGATTGGTGCACAATCTGCAATAAACTCTTCATAAGAACACAATGACTTAGTTTTAAAAACATAAATTGCAGTAGAATTATGGTTTGTTTTTTTTATTAGGTGGCATCGAGTAGCTATTAGTGTGGAGAAAAAAAGTGTTACAATGATTGTTGACTGTAACAAAAAAACTACAAAACCACTTGAAAGAAGTGACAAAACAGTTGTGGACACCAATGGCATCACTGTCTTTGGAACCAGGATTCTGGATGAAGAAGTTTTTGAGGTAAAAATCAATACTGAACAAATGGAACTGAGTGGTTTTCTGTTGAGTGAAGTGCTTAATGAAAATCAGAATAAATTTTTTAGGGCAAAAGCTGGTATAATGTAGAAACTTCGATTTATAGTATCCTGTTAGGATAGGCTGAAATAAAAGAGAAGTAAAACAGGGAAATGTCCCTATTGTTGGAAGATATGATGCATTTTTCTGTCCTTTAGATTATGTTGTATCTGGAGGGGCTTGCTTTTTTTGTCTTTCTGCCTAATATTGACATACCTGAGATATTTAAGAGAATTAATCTTGAAAAGTTGAGTAATATGATACTGAATCATTTTATTTCTGTCTCTCTTAAACATTTACAGATATTTGTGCATACTAACAGTATTTGAGAGAGGGGGAGAAGGACCTGGAAAGTTTTCTGTGTAATATGAATCCATTATATTGTTTATCTCACTTACTTATTACTCTTTCCAGTAACTGGAACATACTTTGGCAATAAGGATGTATATGTTTCCATCATCTACTGGCCAAAAAGTACATATAGGAAGGGTAAAATGCCTCTGAGGAAGTATGTGACTGCCAATCATGAGGCCTTTCTAGGTAGAATCCTTATGTCAAAGATTATTTCTACAGGCTAATAATGAAGCTTCTCTAAATCTACACTATTGAGTTTCTTTTATAATATTGTTATGCAACAGTCAAAACTGTCAAATTTAAATTAAAACTGAAAAATAAGAAAGTACAGATCAGTAGTTAACTTACTTTATACTGAGAACATCTGTGCTCCATAAATGTGCAGAGTTGTAATCCTAGCTTTAAGCAGAGCATATGCTTGAGAAGCTGCATAAGTATCAAGACAGGAAATATGAATTTTGAGTGTAACACTGTGGCATTGTTATCTTTCATTTCCATGGACATGATGAAACATGAGCCTTTTGAATGGGTAAATTTCTGGGATGATTTAATAGGTCAACCAGTATGATATGTTTGGTATTCACAGCCTAATTTACCTGTAGTCCCCAGTACAGTTTGCACATCTGAGGGACATTATTTTCCATTTGAAGATGAATTCGATACATGCCTTATCTGGGGTGGGACGAGTATTTTTGGTCTCCACATGGGATAATGACTTTTGATTTTCATTTGTATTTCTTTTTTAGGTCAGAAACCAAGTCCCACAATATGTGTATTTGGCAATAAATTGTCAAAATAGGTGCAATGTTAATATACATAAGTAAAAACAATTGAAAAAAAATATAATAAAAGTATTTAAACTGATATTTTGTTAGTGTTTTACAAGTGATTTTAGATTCTAATAGAAACTAAGGCAACAGGCCCTGGCTTGTTCTTGCAAAGCTTGTAACCTTTTTAAAATTTGTCAAGGAGGGAAGTGCACAATAAGTAAACATTGGTGTTTGGTTTGTTTTACTCAGTGCAATTGCTAAATAAAAAGACCTGTCTGAAATTTCAGAGGTGTTGAAATGATTGTACATAGCTGTTTGAAAATAAGTACAGTGGTTGATGATACGTGCGTAAAGGGAGACATTTGTTTTAATCATTTGCATTAAGTAACATGTTGAATAAAAGAGAAGCATGCTAGGGGCCTTTCATCTCTGAAGTTGTTGACTATTATATGATATTTGTCTTCTATATTTTAAACAGTTTTAAATATTAAATCCTCCAAAAAAATTTTGTCAAAGAGAGATTAAGACCATTCCCATGGGAATACAAAAGGAGCATAGGCTATCTAAGGTGTAAATAAAACGATAGTTCTGAAAATTTCCTGCTATGTCATTTTTCTGTCACAAAGGTTATTAGCCACTCAGAAAGAAAGACAAAAGTTCGAGTCATGACAAAGAGTGACTATTTTAAGGCAAAATAATTCCTACTCTAGCAGTTCATCCTCAGTGATAGTTTCCTCCATCCGTACCTTTTGCAGTTGTATATACAATTCCCTCTGCTCTTTCAAGCCCTCCAGAGGAAGAAGAGATGGGAAGGGATGTGGTAGAATGCAATTATTTTTTGGTTAGCAACTGTTGGAAGAGTCTGTAAGGTTGGATGAAGTCATACTTAGCAAATTGAAATTGGTACTTAAAAATCAGTATTAGCAGATTAATTGAAGAAACCCCCAAAATAACCCCACATTTTTCTTGAAGTCAAACTTATGTGACGTCAACAGGGACATGAGGATATAACTTTAACAGAATTTGCTAGAATGACTTAAATAAAAATACTTTTCTCTGAGAGTTTTTGTCATGTGTTGAAGGATGAAAAAGGAAGCTAGTGATCCTCTGAAATTTTTCACTGAAATCTCCTATACTGATGTGGCAACTCGGTGCTTCAATTCAGCTAAGACCCACTAAGAAGAAACATGGCTTTGGAGTCACAAAAGAATTGTGCAGCTGTCTGTAAAATCAGTTTACAGGCTAAATCTTAACATTCAGCACTGGGAACAGCAACGTTTCTACCATTTGTAACATCACTGTATATTTCTGTATTCCTTCACTGATTAGGTTTCCTTATTTAACTGATTGCACCCTTTTTCTCTAGCTTTATTCAGAGAAATCAGTTACATTCTTGTAAGGCTGTTTTTGTAATTGCTGGGGTTTTAGATTTAGTCTGAAGTGTCTTAAATTAGAAGCTTACATTCTTTTCTTTTGGGATAGGTTTCTGCTTTCTTTTTTACTGTACACCACCATGAGTACATTTATACCTATGTTCGGTTATTTTAATCTTTAGCTAGAAACGTGCATGTTGAAAATAGGCAATTAGGATGTCCCTCGAAGTTTAAACAAAGTTCCATATACGGTTTTAATGATATGTGTCCTTCAAAGTCTGGCCAAGCAAGACATAATCTAGTTCTCTTTGAGTTTGTTTCATGTTTTTCTACTCTCTAAACAGCATTCATTTTGTTTCATTAACAAGACTATATCCATCCTTTAGCTACTGCTGATACAATTTCTAAAGTTTGGGGCTTTTCCCTGAAATTTGTCTCCTGCTTGAGAGTCTCCTGGTTGTGTCTTAAATGTTCTGTTTATCTCGTTCATGGTAGCACAGAGTGATGTTTGGTGGTTCCATGGCTCTCCTTGGTAGTATCTCTGTGTTGTGAACCCTGCTGTATCCTGAGACCACAATACGCACTGAAGAAACACATAGCACAATGTGTCTTATTCTATGTGCAGAAAATTCCAGAAATGAACTTATTTAGCCATGACATTAGATTTAAGCGTTTAAGACTTAAAACTGTGTAAAACAGACTTTCCATATGACATTTGATGCCTTTATTAGCTTACGTGTAGGGAGCACATAAGAAGAAATACCTAAGTGTATAGTGACCTGGTGGAATTCATGGCACAGAGTGTCATAAGGATTAATATTGTATCCATGCATCACAAAGGCTGTTTTATCTTGGGTAATAATCATGGGTTTAGTGATAATAAGCCAATGATTTGATCACAGGAACCGTGGAGCACTCTTCAGTCTCCTCAAACTGAATGGAAATACAAAACGTGGAAATAATGAACCTGTAGATAAATATAATGAAAACTTAGGCTTCAGTGACCTGCTGGCTGAAGATGCCAGGGTTTCTTCTGGTCCTGAACCCACTTATACAGCATAACACAACTGCAAAAAACCCAGTTGCACCATTAAGATGATTCACTCCCATTGAAAGCAGAATTCAGTACTGTCAGAATCAGTGCTGTAAGCAATTAGATACCTCATATGTTCCTGTTCCCTTAAAGAGTACATCTAAACCTCTGTGAATTCTAAGTCAGAAATAGATATTATTACCTGATATTATCCCGATCTCCTCACAACTTGATTGTATCTTTGGAAAAAAGAATTACGTTTTCAGTCATATTGCTCTAACATATTTGCATGGACCATTCATTTACAATCATCAGAACATATATTGCTCCTATGAGGAATACTTCACACTTATTTTATCTATTTATCATATTTATCTATTAATCAAATCACACTGTGGATCAAATCCACCACAGTGGATCAAATATTCTTCTTTGTTTCTAACAAACAGTGTTATTTTAAATTTGTAATACAACAAAATTTAATGAAATTAAATTCTTGGCAATTTCCTTTCCTTTTTTCTGTTCCTAATATTAACTTCTGTTTTCTATGCAGTTCTCCCACCTTTGTTCTGATTCTGGCAGTCTGAGTATTGCTAACACAACAATATATTATAGTACACTGGGAAATTTTAAATGCATACGTTTTAATCAGTTTGACATGACTGCTTTGATGTAACTTTCCTGTCCTGATGATCAATAATTTCTGAGTAAGTAAGCATACTGAGTGTCCAGTATCAGATCAGGTAGATCACCACTGAAAGAAGGAAAGGGCTGATTAGTGTCTAAGAGTATGATAAATTACTACCTAATTTGCTATTCTTGTGTATTCAACAAACACAATATTCCTTGGTAAGTTTACCTACTGGTGCTAAAACTAAGAGGCATTTTTCAGTAGTGCTCTCAGAAAGATCTTCTGTTTAAGATTTAAAAGCAAGAAAAAATTTATCTTAAGTATTTTCCAAAGCTTGGGCAGGGGTTGTGTGTTTTATATGAGGAAATTCTAATTTGGAGTTGCCTGCTGCTCATTCCTGAATGTAAGCGCTAATCTGAGATTTTATGCCATACTGCTCAATTAATATGGAAATCAATATGATATCACAAACAAAATATTGAATACAAGCAAGCATTAAGCATCAGGTGCATAAAATGTTTAAGCAGCAAATTATAAACTGTGAATGTGTCTTAAAATAATAAAATTATGCTGTCTAGAAACTGTATTATTACTAACTGACAAATTATGAGACCCTCATTTACACTGCTAAGCACTTGCTCACTGAAGTGGATCTATTCATATCAGTGGGACTAATTTGTAAATGCTTGTTTATGAAGGACTGACAGTATACCTCAAACTTTTACATGTGTCAATTGAAATTAATCTCTTCTGTGTTTTCAAATATGTAATGCAAGAAGGGCTGATTTGTAAGTGCTTGCTGTATAGAAGAGAATTCCTACAATAGCACACAAAAATTAAAAAAAAAAAAAAGAAGAAATTAGTCAGATGCTGGTACATGGCACCTAGTAAAATAATTTTGAATTGTATTCATTGAAATATGTTTGTAGCTTAAATGTTTGATAAATAGCAGGGATCGTTTTATTCTTTGCCAGCTTTAAGGATTTGTCACTCCTCATTTAGTACTGTCGGTGTGAACAATACAACAGTTTTTTATAATAAGTGTTTTATAATAAATTAATAACTAACAGAGTCTTTATGCAGATATTTCCCCATAGAGAGTTTTTTCCTTCAAAACTCTCCATGTCAGACCAATACAATGATTTTTTTAGGCACTGTGCTGTAAATGAGTATAACAAGACAAAACCTGATGTCTGTAAGACTCTCATTTAAAGCCAATGAAAGCTTTAACTGCACACAGTTTATGAGATTAAGGCCTTGCAATAATACTTGTTAATAACGGGTTTAGATTTTGATACTAGGCATTAACCCTTTTTCATGAAAAAAGCAGTCATACACCTATGTGCAACATAGGATTCCTTTAAATAGCCAGAGTGAGCAGTTAAAGATACAGCGACAGTACCTTGACAGCAATATGATTTAACCTACAGATCCCTTCAGGTGAGTAACCATCCCTCACATATCTGTGAGCATGGGAAGTCCAGGTGTGCAAGTGCAGAAAGGCCATTCATCTGTGTGCATAATCCCTGAAGAAGGTAGCAGTAGCAGAATGGGTAGAGCTTTTACTGAATGACCAAAATTGCTGTACAGCTGAAGTAGAATATGGAAGCTAGCCCAAAGTAAAACTCCCTCAAAGACATGTAGGGTGCATGATGTGTCATCAGTATCCTTTCTTTCGTACTATCCAGTTGAGCTGCACTACTAGCTAATGTAGACAGCCAAAATGATTCCCGTTATACATCACCTTTAGTAATTGCTAGGGACCCACTAAATGTTTAGTGTCAGTCAGACTAAAAAGTAATGTTTAACATAAATGGCACAGAAACCAAAAAATGCAATAGGTTCCAGGCAAAAGTATTTAGAAGCAACCTTCTAGCTATCAACACCAGAGAAGTGGCCAACTTCCAGCATTGGGAGGAAAAAAATCAACACAAAAAATAAAAGCAAAGTAAATAATTTTTCCATTTCAGAGGCAACTAATAAAAAACCAGCATTTTTTACAAAAGCTTTCTATTTGGCTTGTTTTGGTTTGCTTTTTTTTTCTTTTTTGATCTGAAAGAATGATGATTTGGTGTTTTTTATTTTTTTATAGTATTTCCAAACTTAAGCTTGATGAACAAAAGTAAATAATTCTGTTTTCCTTGTTTCCCTTCCTTACTTCTGAAAGCAGGAGGGGGGGAGAAAAAGAAAGCAAAGCTCTTGTAATTCATTGGAGTTCAAGTTAATTTTCAAGGAATATTCCCAAGAAACAAAGGAACGGTCATTTAACTAAACTGTTTGTAATTACGTTTAAAATTAACAACCTGGGCTCAAAAAATGCTGCCCGTTACATCAGCTCCAGCAAATTTTACAGATAGGATTTATTATCACCTCATTTAACATTGTGTATAATATGTTTAAGTCTTAAACAACAGCTGTAAATGAGGTTTCAAAGATAAATGACAATGTAGCAGATTTGCAGGTCTTTTATCAAGAAAATAGAATGTCCTTGGTCACACGTGTGTATGTGTGTGTGTTATGTACATGTGCTGTATATACAGGCACTGTAATAAAATCTAATCTCTCAGCCAAGAATTACAGTAGACTTTGGTCTGTGAACAGTTATGTTTTGAAGGTTAAAAATTATGATTGGTATATCAACCTATTTCTTAACCAAGCTGAATATATATGCCTATAACCATGGAGTTTCAAAGAATCAAGATGACATTGATTTCTATGGAAACTTTGACCTGTACAGAATTCTGCTTTCACAATTTATTGCTTTTACAGTGTTTCAGTCTGGCAGGCTCTGAATATCTTTCTTTAACTATATTATGCAATGGGCCTAGGTTATGGAATATTATATTAAAGGCTCCTGGAATTCTTCTATCCCTCAAATCTTTGCAGGAAGATTAAATGAATTCTGCAGCAGGTTTTTCTAAATTCTATAGTAGTAATAACCAGGCTGTCTAGACTTTTGTTCTTTGGAGTCTATAGTTGTACTGTCACATAACTAATTAGAGAAAATTGGTACATACACACAGGTTAGGGTTTCTGCTGATTTACTGAAGAGTCCGCTCTGTAATTCTTAAGCTTTAGCCATCATATGAAAATGAAAGATATTGATGATGTTGTTCTGAGCTGATATAGTGCCTAGCACTGGTTTTGTTATGCTTTTATCACCATTTAGGTAGTCATCTTTAAAATCTAGTTATCCTTATAAGCACATAAGACATACTCATTTTATCCAGAATACAAATCAGAAGGATGGTATTTTGCTAACACTAACCCTCCCACTCTAGTTGTGGAAAGTCTTTCTGAACCTCTAATATATAAATTAGATATTTAATAAATTGCTGCATTATTTTTCTTTTTTTTTTTTTTTTTTTTTTGTCAAGCTGGAAAAAGAGCAATAAGCTTTCTCCTAATGAAATCATTCTAGAAAATCTCATTATTTTACAATAAGAAACTACAACTTGAGTTCTGAGCTCTGGTCCAGTCACATTCTTATGTAACACCCTAGTTGTGTAACTACCAAGATCACTTTTTCTTAGAAATTTTTTTTTTTAATGTTTTGAATAATTTTTGAAGTTTGCTCCTCTGGAGGGGGTCCTGCAGTGCTTCTCAGTAATGCTTACCTGCTATTCCCTGGACAAATGTCACTTTCACCTGGCAGGGTTATTGTTTTATTAAGATTCTTGTGAAAGAGATATCCCAAAAATCTGTCTTTACAACTGAACTGTTTGAGGTTCTTATAGAACTAGTGAACTAGACCATAAAATTTTAAATACTGGAAAAAACAGTAATTTCAGCAATGATCCTTCATATAGTGCCCTTACAGCCTTGTAAGGATTCATACTTTTGCCTTTTTAGCAATGCTGGCAGGTAATAGTAGAGATATCTTTTATCAATGATAGAAACTTTTAGCTGATAAATAGACTATAAATGGACTACTTTATGGTTATACTTCTCTAATACACCATATTTAGAAAGCATTAGAAGATTACATAGTTGAAAAGAGAATGTTTCAAGAAGAGATATAATAGCTAAGACTTTTTATGCAGTCAAAATTAAGATAATGAGAAGCCATTAACATTTATTGCTTATAATGATAAAATAGTTCATTCCTTACTTCTCAGGCCCTCCAAGATTTACATGATTGAGAAAATCTGACACCATATCTAACTGGAGATTTTCCTTATTCCAATTTCTGCTGTGGAATCTAAGAAAGGCTTTAAAAAGGTGGAATCAAATATAGTGATTACTATCATGAGGCTAACTAAAGCAATAATTACATCAAAAGAAAGTCAGTAAAATTGGAAAGAGAAATTGGTAGTCTACTGCTTTCCTGCAAATTGCGTCTCCATTTCCTGTTTTTGTTAGTCAATGCTAATGTTATTTTTTCAGTGTTGCAAACTGTTTTCTTATGAAGAGGTTACGTTTTCTGTGCAGATACCCCACCTTGTGCATTACTACTTTGTGAGGTGTGTTTTTCAACAAATCCTGGAAGTGTACATACACATAAACTTTCCTATCCTAGAATGTCACTGTGGAATGTCTGTGAGATTCACAGAGGAATTTTCAATGACTGAATTCACCACACACTTCCATTCTTAGCTGAGCTGTTCCTCATTGTAGAACAGTTCATTTGAGTGAATTTCTGTGCAGCTATTCCAGCAGGCAGGCATTCAACTGATTTGAGCATATTCTCCTTGCACCTCTGTAGCCTGGTTCTCCACATTTGCTGTGGCATGCCACAAAAAAATGTTTCCTCAGATCTAATTAACTCCTTTCAATAGTCTTGGAGGATTCTGCAAAGAGTAGCTTATTTGGTGGAGTACCTTTTAGGACAACGCTACGGAAGTAATCCTTCTGTACCATGTTTTCATTCTTAGGCATAACTGGTGGGCAAGATATTTTATGATTCTCAGGCAGCTTTTTTCATATAACCATGAGGCTGATTCAAAACCCTCTGATTTTAATTATGGGCACATTCCCAAAATAAAGAGGAATTAAAACCTTCGTAGACTTTAACTATTTTTATTCCATATTGTGATGAATTACTCAACTATGCATTGACTTTGTGAGTTATATGTTGGCTTTGACAACAACTTAGTGACTATTTCAATAAAGTATTTATGATCCAAACGAAATATTAAGACTCCAAATTGATCCGTTTTACTTACAAGCAGTACTTGTATGCTTAATGTTAGGTATGCTTGAATACCTTGCTGGATATTCCCCTTCACCTCTGGGCAACTAAGGCAGAGACATAGCTCTCAGCTTTCACATTCCCTAATACGCAAGTAATGTTAAATATCTGTTAAACTGTTTAAAATACATTGTATTAAGTGTTATCCTGGATAAAAAATTGTTATAAGGCAGCAGATTTTTCTTCTTAACAGCTAAATAGGCTTTAACACTTTTGAGGGCAAGTTAAGCATGCACATTGTTACAAGTAATAAGATGAAAAAGTGGCTGTGTGTATGTGTCTGATACCTCACCACAAGTTCTCTGCCTTCCACTGTCAGGCCACTTATCTCTGACATCAAATGATGGTGGAAGACTGGCTCAGCAGAGACATCAAACATTTGACTTGTACAACACACTAGATATCATCTATCTACTTTGTGAAATTGCCTGAGCAGTCTTTCCCAGCAAAGGTGGTCATGACAATTTCATAGAGAAGGAAATAGAACTAATCTATATAGACAGCTGCCTTTTGTACTTTTTTTTTCTCTGTGCACTTTTCAGAGTACTTCAAGGATCCTGAGGTGGATTTGTAAATTTTACTCTGTTCTCCTGTCTCCTTCCCTATCTTTGCTCTCCCTCTCTTGCTTTCATCATTTTATCCTGACTTCCTTATTTCCTGCAATTTTCATATAAGAATAACATCATGCACATATGCATATATCTTTAGATACCTCAGTGTTGTTTTAGAGACCAACTAGACCAATTAGAATTGTTAATAACCCATGACTCCATTTATCCATATTTTCATTTAAAGTGCCTGGGACTCATGCAGGTAGATCATTAAGTGCCTAATTTGTGATTGCAGGTCATGAAGTATGGCCAGGTTAAGTATTTGTAGTTTATTTGCAAAGAACTTCATAAAATTCTATTTCAGTCTCACGAAGTCAAGCAGTTAAAATCAAAGAAAGTGTTTGTGAAGACTGAAGTGATTCTGTGAAAAATTCTCAAAGAGTGTAGATTTGTCCAACAAATGCCTTAGAATGATAACTATATCACAATAATGAAGTCCACAATAATGTATGTGGAATTTCATGTGCTGAGATGATTGATCTGATCTGAAATAAAAGCTGTTCACTGACTAGTGAAACAGCACTGCCAATACATCACATACAAATACCCAAAGAAGCCATTTAATTAGCAAAGACAGAAAAATAGAAACAAAAAAATAAAAAAAAGAAAAATAATAATTTACTGGAAATACTTTTATAGCAGATGTTGAAGGAAAAAGAGGAAAATGAACATTTGATATGCCAAATGTAAAATCAATCAGTTCCTCAGTAAACTTCTTGCACATGAATAGCCAGTAGCAATTTATGTATACTGTGCAAGACTTCTGAGGGCCTCCTTCTACGTGGACCCATGACAGGCAGACAGGCGAGGCTGGGAAGTACAGTCAATGGATCAGGAACAGCTTTAACCAATTTAGGGACATCTAAACCAAGTGGTAACAGCATGCTGAGTGCTTCTTGCAACCACACAATCCAACAAAACCCAGTGCCAAAATTCCATGGCATTCAAGATGAGCACAAAGCAAGCTCCAGAATACTGGCTATATTCCCCTCCCTGGGTTCTCTTAGCATATCATACTAAACAGCAGTAGTTGCAGGAGCCCTTTTGGCATTACTCACACTACCTGGCACACTGTATACGTGGTGATCTGTATGGGCATCTCAGAAAGCCATGTATGTTCAGGGGCATATAGCAAGACAATGACCTGAGCTCAACAGGGTGAGGACGCATCCATCTCTAATGGTTGCTCCAAAAGAGTTACCTCTTTTGTCTTTCAGTTGCTAATTCCCTCTAATTTTTTCCTCTGCTTCACTTAGTTTTAATTTGGCTAGTGAAAGAGGAAAGGCAGAGCACTTTGGAAACACTTTGCTGGACATGGGGGATGCATAGCCCAGGCTGACAATGACTGTACAAAACCTCTCAAAGCGCTCAAACTCTTGAGGGAGTCATGTAAGGAATCAAAGGGGGAATTTCTCTGTATGTATAGCAGGTTTTGTGGGAAGATGTCCAAACTAGGAAGCATTAGTGAACTAAGGAAAATAAAAGAGACAGTCCAGAACCACTGGCAGGGGAACAAACTTCTGCATTTGTAGTATTTCTGGAAGCTTAAAAAATATATATATTCCAATTCTAAATTAATCTGAGACACACATGAGTCTATGAAGTAAAATGAGTTGAGACTATTATAAAAACCAGATTTGTAATGTATAGCCATTATGTGCTAAGAAACTAAGTATTGAGTATTTTATGTTAAATAAGTTAATAAAAAAAAAATTGTAGAACTAGGAAAATTGCAGAAAGTTGGGGTTTTTTTCAGTTTGAGGGGTTTTTGCTTCTTTCTGTGATTTTTCTTTTTGAAAGGAAGGAGTGTTACAAATTATTCTTTATTATTTTAAAATATTCTCCAATTTTGTGAATTTTTTAAAGGCTACTGTTCTGAGTGATGTAAAGCAATTTTGGAAATACTGAGATAATTGTGAATTTTCCCAGCTGTACATTTACATCAGTTATATTTTCTCTTTAAAGACAAAATGTGCACAGGTATACTAACAAAGTTACTCCTTTGCCCTCATTTTTGATAAAAACAAAATAAAACTTCTGCGGAAATAGTGAGAGAAGTTAATGGGTTTTGACCAAGAACATGTGCCAATTTTCAACAACCTTATTTTTATGACAGCATAAGAAGCTCCTGAATGAGGAAATTTATAGTGGAAATGTTGGCAGGAATTTACTTAATGCTGTTTAAATGGTACCACTATGTTAAGAAATACACTGGATACTAGACAGCTTTCTGTGGAAAATGATAAACATACAAGGTCTCTGTAGGGGACCTCAGCAGAGCCATTTTTATTATCTGGAATAGTGGGTCTCTTTACTGTGGGGTTGTTTTTACATGTGATATATGGAAATAGAGATGAAAATAACATTTGTTAGCTGTTAAAATTTTTATTTCAACACATTCTATAGTGTGTATTTACACAGTGCTTAATTATTTTTTATTCCAATAACTGTCTCTCGTACAGCCTTTTTTATTTTATTTTCTCCCTTCTTTGAGAGTACAGATGTGATGCAAACTCTCAGAATTATACTGTTGATCACTTGCATGCTGAGCTGCATGCTGGTAATAGGAAGTGCCCTGAATTAAATCTTAGGAATTTAGACTGGTTCCTGGTGAAGAAGTAAACAAACAGCATGAAAATAACAGAGCAGGAGTTACACCTTCCCACCCTCTCCTTTCCAAACCAGACAGCATTTAAAGCCAGAATTTTGCACCTAGTCCATTCGATATTAATTTGCATTGTTTTGCCTTGTGAACAATAGTTAAGATGTTTTCCAGAATAGCAGCAGAAATTAGGTAGATATGTTATTTATAACTACAAATGTTAATATGATATCTAAGTATTATGTGCCTAGTTTTGTTTTCTGAATAAAAACTCTGTACTTCTGATGAACTGTAGACAATCAGTGGGTTTTTTATTTAATCTGCATATGCTTTCCTGCAGGGTGACATCCAGCAGCTGTTGATTATAGCTGACCCCAGAGCTGCATATGACTATTGTGAGCATTATAGCCCAGACTGTGATTCCCCAGTGCCCAATGCTGCTCAGGCTCAAGATCCTCAAGTTGATGAGGTGAGTAATCAGTCATGTATTACTAGATTTATTGCACTTTAGTGGTTGTACTGTGTATAAGTTACCCAAGGAGCATTTACAGCTAAATGGCATGCATTGTTCTAGATATGAGGGAGGAAGATTGCAGAAGTGCATTCATTTTTGCTATCCAGTCATTTCTGTCAAGCATTTGGAGGAGCATATCACACTGGTATTTGAATAACCAGCATGCTCCATGAAGTTAAACTGTAATTCCTTAAAAAATGATAGCAATATAAGTTTGTTTAGTTGTACCTATTTGTTCTTCCTGTGTACATTTATGATTTCACTGATGCTGAGTACTATCAAATGCCACATTTGAAAAACATGGGAGCTGTAAGTATTCTGCAATTGTAAACTTCTTCAGCTAGAATTGCTATGTATTCTAATGAGCTGTGTCCGGTGTACAAATGCATGTACACACAAAATTATTTCAGCCAGCTTCACTCCTAGCAGGTAGATATCAACAGGGACAAAACAGAGTTGGAATTTTTCCCAGAAATAAAAAATGTTTACAGAAGCCATTTTTCACTGTAGACAGTTCTTACAGCCATAAACTGAGTAATTCACTGAGGGTAAGACAGTTCCTCAGATTAGACCTCTGAGGGTCAGCAGTTGTATGTATTGTTGTACACATTCTAAATACTTGCATCAAACAGTGTAAAGTGGAAAGCGTTTGCAAAACGTAACTAGTCTTAATTGAACTTGGCTCTGGACAGTTAGTACTCCCTCAACTCTGTGTGATCTGACTGGTTATTGTTACTGATTGCTCAAGAGATCACCATTAAAAACTTGCTGAATTGTTCTCAGATGCCTGCTTTGAGCCAATTTTGAGGCAGAACTTTTCCTAAATACATGATAATTTTATTTGTTGTTACTATTTATTCTATCTGACTGAAAATTTTGTCATCAAGTGACTAAGCTCCATAGGGCGCAGAACTTAGTTCAAAGGGACTCCCACATCCATTGCATCAGAGGTACACGTCAAGATGTGTCGAGTCAATTACACATAGACAGAGGCCTTTACACTACATTACAGTGTATGGAGCCTAATCGCTTCATGAGGACCCTGTAGGACCTTCTGTCTGTGTGCCCAGCTACGTGCGTCTCCAGACACTATATTCCAAAAGAGAACAGGCTGAAAGCATATTGTTGATATTTTTGTGGAAGAAAATAAAAGATAGCAAAATAAAATTAATTTTTTTTCTCATTATTAAATTTCAAAGAAATTTGACATTTTGCTTGAGAACTTTCCTGGGCTTTGCTGCCTGATTCTTTTTCTCTGATTCTTTTTCTGTTATTTCCTGTGTGAAGACCTGGAAGGTTTGAATAGGCTAGTGCTTTTCTACTTTGAAATAAGTCTGAAGAGTATTCAATCTAATAAACTAATCTTTGTGGGGAAAAGTTGTTAAAATCATCCCTTGGTCTCTTTCTTGAAGAGGAATATATCTAAATACTTAAAATGCTCTAAGTTGGGAGTACTGTCACCTCCAAACTCACATCAACTCCTAAGCAGCAGTTAACATGGCTTAGAGGGACTGCAAACATTTGCTTGCTCTGGCCAACACTGATGGCAATGATGGCTCCCATCCTTTGGTGTAATGCATGTGGACAAAACTCGTAGTCCACAGAAATTAGTTGGGATCAGGCAGATTCAAAACCTATTCAAGGTAAAGAAGAATGAATACTTGCACTCAGTTATTAGCAACAACTACTGGTGAATTATTAGAGTGTAATTCAATGTTTCTTAAGTATGTAGAATATGAATAAAAAAGCTGAGGGTTTACATTCCCTCCATAATGGATGACTAGCTAAATCTCTTGCTGTCAAATATTATGTTTATACTATAACAAAGCTGTTTAACACTAGCATCAGTTGAGAGCACTCCTTTGTAGATCAAAAGAAAAATAAGCCTCATAATTATAAAAACTATGTGCACATATATAGTTATATGCTCATCATATAGAATTCCCAGTTACATACTGCACATCTATTGAAAACAGTCTGTGGGTACCAAATAAAGAAAGGCAACTGTAAAATCTAACAATTGGTGCTGTTCTCCTCCAGCATCTTGAGTGGAGATCATCTATAGCCTAATGCAACTGCCACTGGAGTCAGCAAATATCATTAAATTCAGCAGCCATTGCAAAAATGCTCTTGGGGTTAGTGGGTTTTTAATGTGTTTTTCTAAGGTCTATTTTTTTGCCCTGTGATAACACATATAGTTTGTGGGAGTACCTGCACAGAAAAAAGTAAAATCAAAGATCTTAATTTGTAATGCAACATTTTAAAATGAATTTGAAAAAATTTGAAAAGAGCTAAAAGATTAAAACTGGAGAACTGCCATTGCTGTTTGCTTCTATTTATTGCTCTAAGTGGTGATTGAATTATTTTGCTTTCTGAGCTATTTCCTCATTGCTATCCATGAGTTTATATGTGTAACTTTGTATGAATATTCCCAGTGAAGTCAATGGATCTCTTTAACATGTTGTGTAATAGTAATCTGAAATAATTACATCAGCCATGCTACCAATGTGATGAATATGCAATAGAATAAATGGTTGGCTGAATTGCCCAGAATTATAGAATTGTCTGCTAAATGATAAAAAAGCAGGTTGTTAAAGCAGGCTACTTTGTTATCTTTTGAGACGCAGTCTATCAAATCACATAGATAATTCATCTTAAGGAAATAAATGAAACAAGTCTTACTTAAGTACTGGAAGAAGTCATAAAAGATAGCAATGCTGATTTTTTTAAACTGTTGATTGCAAAATTAAATAAGGTGTTAAAAGATAAAAATACAATTACAGCCAGTCTATATGGAAAACAATTACTTCAGAATGCCTGATTTTGTGTTTTGAGATTACAAGTTTGATAGTGATATCTGATAGAATTTATAGACTTAGACCTTCGTAAAGCTTCTGATATGTCAACATAAGATATTTGAATGAAAAAAAAAAGGCATTGTTTGGTAAAGATAAATTACCTGACAAGCAGATTCAAATCTGGCTGCCTTATTTCAGAAATTACTATAAATAGAGAGCTATTGCTGAATTAACTTTTTAGTAGAGTTTCTTAGGAACTGTGCTAGCAATATAGAAATGAGTATAAAATGGATGCTATTAAAATTTGTCAGAGTCATGATATTGCAGAGAAGTAAACGATGATAACACAACTAAAGGCAATGTTACGCACATACAAGAAAGAAGAGATGCAGGGCAAACATAAAGAACTAGGAAATATACACTGCAATACAGCCTGCTTGCTTGTGTTAACAAAAGAACCTGTCCCCATCTGTGGGCTTCATCTGCTGCTGTATCAGTGAAAGCAATTTTGGGGGTACATGATTTACCAGACTGAAATACTAATCAAACTGAAAGCCAACATGAAAAGATTACTGTTTAGCTTGATTGATTTCCAGGTTTGATCTCCCATGTTTTCACACAAACTCTTGTAATAGAAAGAGGGAAGAGAGAACACTGGGCTAAAGGCTAGGCAGGATTGTGTCTTTCAGTGTCAGCTTTGGCTTAAGCCAGCAGAAGCTGAATATTTGTTGGACAGTAGCCTCAAAAGGTTCTGGTTATTAAAGTAGGGAAACAGTTTGTACATGAGCACTCAAAGCAAAACCGGCAAAAAAATGCAGTGCATGTCTTGGTTTGTAAACAAAGGAATAAGAATACAGATGTGATATTACTTGTCTGTATGCTGTTGGTTGAAACATATACTGGAACATCACATATGGTCTTGGTGTTTAGTCACTAAAACAAATATTGTAAAAATGGAAATGATTCAAATAAAAGCTACATAATTGTTGTGACTTTGGGAACTGGGAAACTTAATGTGTTTGACTTGTCCACAATAATGACAAAAGCTTGAAATTTTGCTCAGCATATGCAAAGAACCTTCACAAAAAGAAAATGCTGGCTGCAGACGAATGGAGGGTGGGGAGAAAAGAAAGTAAGATAACTTCAGTTAGGAAAAGATCTACTAAAATTTTTAGGAATGAAACAACAAGTTACCAAAATGGTGTATCTCTAGATATCTTCAAGCCAAGGATAGATACCTTTCTAAAAGTTTGGGGAAATATAATTTATACTTTAGTAGGCTCAGTTACAGGGTGACTGTAAGAAGTTTTGAAGTCTGAAAGTATACAAGAGTTAGTCAAGGTGATCTAATAGTCCCTTCTGGCTTTACATCTCTGAGCCTTTGAATTATTGCAGACCAGCATAAGAAACTGATACTTGGCTTAGAGGAAAGAGACAAGTTATGTGATTGCAGAGCCTATTAGTGTGTGTTTCCAGCATTGACTACAAAACCCAAAGGAAGTGGTTGACTTTTGTCAGTGAAATAGTAAATTATGTTTGTGGAGTTACACCTAGGAAGCTGAATAGTATTTCTTTTGATATCGCACACTTTTGTAGTCTCCTGGCAAGTTCACAGCCTGGGAATGGAGTTATTCTGAAAAGTTGGATGATTTTTAGGCCACTAAAGAAACATCTAAAGAGAAAGATTTGGCTAAGTTGATGTAGGTTTAAAGGCAAAAGTACTTTGCTTAACTGAGTGTAATCTTCATTGCTCTAGACAGTGTTTCCTTCTGCAAAGGAGCAAACAATCAAATACCAAACATTGTAGTTTTTGGGGCATTTCTTTCAATAGCACTGCTGGCTTAAATGAGTCCTTTCCTTTTCTGTACTCATTTCCACCCAATGCCATCTTTCCAGTTCAGCTGGTAGAATTGTTTATGTTTGTTGGGGGCAAGGTCTGTGTCCTGGTTTTGGCTGGGATAGAGTTAATTTTCTTTCTAGTAGCTAGTATAGTGCTATGTTTTGGATTCAGTATGAGAAGAATGTTGATTACACACTGATGTTTTCAGTCATTGCTAAGTAGTGTTTAGACTAAGTCAAGGATTTTTCATCTTCTCATGCCCAGCCAGCAAGAAGGCTGGAGGGGCTCAAGAAGTCGGGAGGGAACACAGCCAGAGCTGACCCAAACTGGCCAAAGGGGTATTCCATACCATGTGACATCATGCCTAGTATTTAAACTGGGGGGAGTTGGCCTGGGGGGATCGCTGCTTGGGAACTAACTGGACATCAGTTGGAGAGTGGTGAGCAGCTGCATTGTGCATCACTTGTTTTGTATATTCCAATCCATTTATTATAATTATCATTTTATTATTGTTATTCTTATCATTATTAGTTTCTTCCTTTTTGTCCTATTAAACAGTTCTTATCTCAACACATGAGTTTTACCTTTTTCCTTCTGATTCTCTCCCCCATCCCACTGGGTGGGGGGAAGTGAATGAGCGGCCATGTGGTGCTTAGTTGCTGGCTGGGGTTAGACCACAACAGTCTGAGACTTCATCGAGACTAAAAATAATTTACCAACCATAAAATGGGAAAAATGATGGAATATATTGTAGTGATCTTCCATTAAATGAGCTTGCGGAAGCATGTCACATCATTGCAACATCAGGAGTGCAATATTTCCTTTTTAAAATGTTTGGTTTTGTCTCAAGACCTTAAACCTTAACTTTGCTCTCATATGTAGGTTTACTGGACACTGATTTGTAATCACAGTGTCTTTACTGATGATACCTTAAGTGCTGCACTGAGATTTTCTCTTTTTTTCTTGCATTTTCTTTTTACCTTAGCATCAGATTCAAATTGCAATTTGGGTGATGCAACAGAGAGGATTTCAATGCCTACTTTTTACTTGCAGGGTCCCTTCATCCCTGAATTAAGGTCACCCTAAATAAAACTCAGGAAGGATCAAGCATCTCATAATGGGATTCACAAAAACAGCAAGCTGTGAAAAAAGACATAGACCTAGCCAGCCTACAAAGGGAGGACATATCTTAAGTTCTACCCTTCTCTACAGGCTTACTGTGGTGGGCTGACTCTTGGGTTGACACTGGCTGGATGCCAGGTGCCCACCAAAGCCGCTCTATCACTCCCCCTCCTCAGCTGGACAGGGGAGAGAAAATATAA
>JANHGO010007974.1:0-48636 GCA_024606505.1 Aquila spilogaster | reverse complement strand
TCTGCGGGGCTGAGCGAGCGGGGATGGGGGGGGGGGGTGAGGGCAAAGTCATGCTCCAGGAATGGGGCTGCGTGGGGTGGGCTGCTGGGGCCGTGCAGCGTGGGAGCTCCTCGTTGCGTGGAGGGATGGGAAGTTAAAATAAAGGAAAATAAGAGAAATAAGATCAAAAATAACGTTTGAGCGGGAAAAACAGCTTTGATGCTCAAACCCTATTTTTTTACTGGAGAAGTTCTATGGGCGCTGACAGCTGATGGGCATTTGTGCAGCCTTTATGGCTTGGGAGGGTAACACGGATATTTTGGCTCTTTGCCTTGGAAGGGAACTGAAGCAAGTTCTTACTGACATCCCACTCAATTACACCTTTGGGGGCTTTCTCCTTTCTGCCTCGTGGTGCTTGCACCCTGCACGCTGCTGCGGGACCAGTACAGCACGAGTACAGTCAGACACTGCCCAAAGAGCAGCTCCTGAGCAATCAGCTCTGCGGGGTTCAGGAGGTCCTTATTTTCAGGGGGGAAGTGCTTTAATCAAGATTAATTTTTTCCAGTTTTCAGTAATCGGAGCTCTTCCTGAGTTCTCCTCAGCTCTCCTTTAGAATGAAATTATCAAATTTCCATGGCAATTAAAGCAGAAAGCTGAAGGCACGCGGATCGCTCCGTACAATGGCTGATGGGGAACAAGTGGATAGAGGCAGCGAGGAGGAAAGAGGATTTTCACGGCTGTGTGCGTGCCTGCAGGGCCAGCCAAGCCTTGCGACAAACTGCAAGCTGCTGCAGCATTTCTTGCCTTTCCCTCGATGCAAAACACCGAGTGTGCAATGAGGGAGAGAGCAAAAGGGCTGAACTTTGGTGCTGGCCGGTTCTGAATGAAGCAGATGCTTGGTGCTGGGTGTGCGGGTGCTGTGTGCACTGCTGCCCCATGGGCTGACGGAGGGGTGACTCCGTTCTGTGCTCTGCACTTCCTGGGTCCCATTGCTACTTGCAAAATCAGGACCAGTCCCTGGGGGCTGCAATGGCTCAGGAGCAGCAGGAAGCTCACCAAGTCCAACCATCCACCCATCCCACCATGACCATAATGCCATGTCCCTATGTACCACACCTACATGATATGGCACGTGAGTCATGACTGCTCTTCCACTTGAATAAAGTCTCCCCATGGTCTGAAGGTTGAGCTGGAGCCCAGGATTTCTCCCCATGATGAAAGCACAATTTTTAACTAGAAAATGGCACTTTGGCTGGGGTGCTGTTTTCTGGGCTCAGCCAGAGCCAGAAGGGGCAATGCCACCCAGCAGACCTTCATCCCATTGCTCTCAGGTGCTGACCCATGTCTCCATCCTTCACTTTTCCCCATCCTTGCCCTGAAGGAAATCACATTCCACGGAGAACACTGGGCTCTCCTCCACACTGTGGCCCCAGCCCCCGCTCCACAGCCATATGCAGGATATCACCCCCTCCTCGGGGTTGGGTTACCCTGCAGTAATTCACTTACAGTTCGCAAACGATAAATCCTTGCACAGTTGGTTGAGAAATCTGGGCTAAGAAGGAATGGAAGTGAATTATTAAATCCAAATGGCTCCGTGGCCCAGGCCTGTCCACTCTGCTTCCCAGCAAAATCAACAACATCACAGGGCATGATGAACTGCCGCGCGGTGATAGCTGCTCCCAGGTACACCTGGAATAGAGCTGTAGCTCTGTGCAGAGCACACAGAGGTGTCACCTCTGATTTGCATGGCTGGAGAGAAGGATGCGAGCTGTGTCCCAGAGTATGGGTGTCCTCGCAGCCCGTGTCATACCCGAGTGAGCTGCTTCCAGCAGTGATTTAAATGCAAAGTGGAAACCAGCAGAAAGCCACTAAATCCTGACATTTGCCCCTTCTCATCAGGCATTGGCACTGGCTTATCCCTTCATGCTTTCCAGAAATAGCTGGGGCTCTGCTGTGCGTTTCAGCCTTGGCTTTGGGGAGAGGTGAGGACTAAAGAGGGAAATCCCAGCAGCGGGACTGGCCCAGGTCTGCTGTGTTCATCTGACCTGCTCACACCTCTGTGCCCTGCCCTGGTTTTATTCATATATGCATTCATTTGATAGCATCATAGGATTCCAGAATCATAGAATGGTTGGGTTGGAAGGGATCCCAAAGCCCTCCCAGCCCCAAGCCCAGCCATGGGCTGGTTGCCCCCCGCCAGATCAGGTTGCCCAGGCCCCCCCCCAGCCTGGCCTTGGGCACATCCAGGGATGTATCCTAAATCAATGGAACATCCGATCAATGGGCCTTCCAGTCAATGGGACATCCAGTCAGTGGGACTTCCAATCAGTGGGACATCCAAACAATGGGACGTCCGATCAATGGGACTTTTTCCTTCAAAAAGACCGCAGAACCAGAACTTCCATATGGAAAGTGACGGGGTTTTTCCTAAAGATGAAGTTTATAGAAATGAATATTATGGCATTGTTTTCAGGCTTATTAGCTGTGTCATACTGTTATTGCCTGCAGTCATTTTTTGTAGAAAACAAATAAACTGCGAGCATTTGTCAATCTCAGTAATAAACTATAGTGGCAGCAAGCTTAATCTGGTGTTAATTAGGCTTGTGGAAAACTAAATCAAGCACCAGAAACCACAGATTATTTTAGGCTTCCTCTAGCATAAACACAAAGGCTTGAGGATCCATAACGTATTATTTTTGTTGACAGTTTTCCACTTTCCCCCCAATTTAATTCACGTATCCGATAGGCTGCTCCTTGATTGCTTTTAGCTCTGTCTTCTTTTGGCCTCAGTGTGGCAGTTTGTTAATCCTTCCTATTTTTGTGTATTTAAGCAGGATTACAAACTTCAAATACACTGTAAAAGGAACCCATATACAACCCTTCAAAATCACTTAAGTGGGCCAATGACAGAAGTACCAGCCCTGCAAGTAAATACAGAACATTTCGGAAATCATCCCCGGTGTTTATTTATGAGCCATTTTTAATTACTCAGCGGGATTGAATGAAAGAACTCGAAAATGGGAACCGACAGAGGGCTTTGCATTGAGTTACAGCTCATGGAGAACAAGGGAGAGATCACGGCGCTTTCAAGTCAGGATGGTCGGAGGGTATAATTACGCCCTGCTGCTTTATGGGCAAAACCTCATAAAATTAAACGGCAAACTGTATTGCAGACAGCACGAGTGTCCCTCAGAAGGCTCTGTGCAGCATAGAGGAATAGCAGAAAGCTTCATGTGGGGAGCAGCAGGCAGGGAAGGCAGGGAATCAGCAGGGCAGAATCCTAGAATCAGCAAGGTCATCCGTCTGAAGGGCACTGCATGGAGAACAGCATGAGTTCTGCTTGGTATGTCTGTAGGAAAGAAATATGGAGAAGGAGAAACGCTGCGATGCCACGAGGTTAGCTAAGAAGTGTTTTGTCTGCAGCTCCCACAAGAAAGGCCCGTGCCTGAGAAAGAACATCACGTTCATTTATCGGGACGAGCTGATTTTCAAGCTGATTGGTGCTAATTTTGAAAGTAAGACTTTTTGTTCCCCCTTTTTTTTCCAGGAAAAGCTGAAGTCATATGAGAGCAGGCCACACGCTGCCTGGGTTTGATCACTTGGCTTCTGGTTACAGAAGGGCATGGAGCAGAGCGATGCCTTGGGTTGCTGGATGCATCTGGAGCAGTGTGATTAGCCCCAAGTGGGGCTCCATGCGTCCTGCAAAGGCAGCTGATGGCTCCGTGCTCCATTTTGTGCTGGATATGGGAGGAAGGAGGGGATGACCGGGGCATGGTGTATGCCAGCCTTACTTTGCATAAGTGTATATTTAGCAACGAAACAAAACGAAACACCAAAGAAAACAAAGAAAAAGAGAAAGCAAGATGACGCACGGCAGCGTGGTGCTGGCGGAAGGCCGATAAGGCAGCAGCTGCTCCTCCTCCTCTCGGCTGCCCAGCAGAAAGCTGAAGGCAGCGCTGCCCGGCTCCTGACCCGAGCACTGGGGAAGGGCTGTAAGGGATCGTGCCGCACTTTGGGAGCGGAGAGCGCAGCGGGACGGCGGGCAGGGACAGCAGAACTTCCAGCTTCATTTCTGCCTTCCCATCACAACAACTCCCGTTCGCATCTCCGCCGGGATTTCTTCCACCAGAAGTGAACTTGCCGCTCTATGCCACGAGATGGAGCCTTCAGATTGAGCTCTTTGCTTTCGGGTTGATTGTTATTTAAGGCAATTAAGCCGCGTTCAGAGATTGCACGTGTTGAATTTTCTCAGATTATTATCTGCGGGTTTTTATTTTGTAATGAATCTTATTTTTCATCGTCTCTCGTTTATCAGATACGAGGAAACTGCAAAGACTGCCAAAATAGGTGCTGCTCCGACCCAGCTCTGCAGAGGAGGACGCTGAACAATGCAGCTTTTCTTCCTGGAGAAGCCCTGCTCCATGCCACGCAAAGCAGCCGCAGTTGTGCAAAAGCTGGGGCGTGAGTGGGGGCTGAAAGAGGCACCCGCACGGCAGCAGGCCGTCCTTCCCTCTTGTTCACCTCCTGGTTCAATTCTACTTCTGAAATAGATATCCTAGATATGTTATTTCTGAAGGGCAGTGGGAAAGGACGGCTGGGAGGATGTCCCTGGGCTCTGCTGTTTGGCACCAACGGAGCTGCTCCTGCCCTGCCCGCTGTGCACCCATCTGCCGCGCTCCTCCCCGGTCTCTGCCCACAGACGCGTCCCCAAATACCCCGAGATTCCATTTCCCTTTTGATTTCGGTGCCCTTCAGCCCTGAGGAACTGAATGTTTTGTTTTGCACCGCGCGTTTCCGTGTTTTTGTCTTCTATTTGAAGCTATTGTGAAGATGCTGGGAAAAGCAATGCAGCCCTGGTGCTCCTCTGACAGCACTCAGGCTCTGGAGAAGTGTCTGAAAGCCAACAGCAGTGCGTTGCACTGCTGGGAGGAACCACCTCCTGCGTTTGGGCGTCAGCACCCACACCCCACCCCTGCTGGGAATGGGGCCAGGACGGTTTGGAGGAGAACCCCAAAATCTGGACGCAGTTCAGCCTTTGCCAGAAGGCGGGGGCTGATAAGGTCTGCCGGGCTCTCAGTGCACCTCTTTAGGCCCATAGTGACAAGGAAAAGGTTCAGCTTGGCGAGAAGAAGGCAGAGAGCTCATCTGGCCACTGCTCTGCTGCCTCTGCCCTGCGTGGGCAGCCCTGCCCTGGGAAGCCCTTTCCTTGCCAGACAGAAAACCAACGCCCTTATGAGTGCCTTCATGTATCAGCTCCTTTCTGCTCTCTCTCTCATTCTCTCTCTATTTTCTTTCACAAAAACGCAGAGCCAATAGCACAAGGTCCCTGAAATGTTTCGCTGTTGAAGAGGTAAATGCACACTGCATGGAGAGCTCAGCACGCTGATTTACAGCACCTTTTGTAACCCGCGTCTTTCTGCTGGGTGGGTTAGTGCTAAGAAAACACAGGCAGGAGGCAGCACAGGCAGCATCCAACTGTGTGAATGCATGGGGTGGGGCAGTGCTGGGGTCACAGCAAAGAGGAGCACTGGGGCAGCACCCATGGGTCCATAACGCGTTTGTAGCACGTGAGCAGACACACACGCCTGTATTGCTGCTGAGTTTGCATCGGGTCCTCTGGTGCTGGTGCCAAACGTCCATTTGCAGGTGTTGGAAATCATTTATTTCCCCTTATCTGTTTTCTGTCTGCAAATGGTGCTTCCTCTGTAAGATATGGACTCAAGGAGACAGTGATGGGCTCAGTGCTTCCTCACAAAGGCAGAGCTCCAAAACCACCCTCAGCCCAGCACTGCCCGATGGCTGCAATGCTTTGCAGAGGATCAGAATGCGTATATGAGTGGTAGAATGTTCTCAAACAGCACTGGATTTTGCATTCGAGCAAGCATTTGCTTCCCAGTTCCTCCTTCCCCAGTGCTGCTCAGCACCACTTTCCCACTCCTTCCCCTTGTTCTTTCCTCCTCAGCTCTTTGCCCTGCACAGCACTTTCCAGCCCCTCCTTTCTTGCTGATCTCAGTGACTAAATCATGGCGGGCAACACTGTTATGAAAGCAATGATCTGTGCAATATCTTCAGTGGAATGTCCACTTGCACTGTCTGCAGGATGGGAACCAGCAGTGAGGCTGCTCCTTACCCCTCTGGTATAGTAATTGAACAGAAACTGCCCATGGTTAATAACAATTTCCAATAAATCTTGAAGCAAACCAGACACAGTTCTGCTAATTGAGGCGAAAAAGAAGCTCATCCAACTCACTGAAGCAACGTTCTCAGAAGGCACTTCCAAAGGCACTACTGTTTGTTACGCTGCGTGTAATTATTATCCCCAAAAGATTATACAGGATGCAAGTGGGAGAATTTTTAATGTTCTCATTAATTTTTGTACTGGGAATCACCATCCAGCTCCACCTATTGAAAGCAGTTCCATTTCAGGAAAGTGGCAATGCACACACGACACTGGGTTAAATTTGGGTAAAAGACAACATCATCTCCAGGCCTCTGGCAAATGAGACGGAGTAAGCAGGACACAGCAGGGGAGATCACGTCCTTCACAAATGGGAATATTCACTTGGGAAGAAGTAGGAGAAAATAACCTAGAAATAAGGTCATTGGTCTCCAGACAGCCCCATGGGAAACCCAAGCAGTGCTGAGACTGAGGTAATTTTCCTGCTGAGTGTGGCAGGCATGTGGACACCCCATCATGGGGAAGCGAGAGCAGTGCACGCTTTGGAAAATACTAAAAACCCCAGGAGACCGCGAAGAGCCCTTAACCCTTTGGGCAAATGGTCCCATGTGAACACCCAGCACATGAATTTCATTATTGTTGCATGAAGCTGGGAAACGGTTTGGATCTTAGTTTATGTGAGCATTACCAAAGAATAAAACATTGCAACATAACTGTCAAGAACTGTATTTCTCTGTGATGCAATCCTTGAAGGAGAGGAAGTAAACACACTGCTGGCTCTGCACGGTTCTTCCTGTAGGGCAACTGCATTGCCATCCCCAGGAAATGCAACACCAAGCCCTGAAATGATCCGTGCTGCGAAGGGCTGCTAAAATTCTACGGAACTGTTAAATTCCAGAAGAACAGAGTTGTGTTTGATTGGGCAGAACCGTCAAGTTCATGGAAACTCTTCATCCTCAGCTGCGTGATGGAAGAAGAGCTGGGAGTTAGAAACAGGGCAGAGGGAACGTGACCTCCTCCACATCACTGCAGTCAAGAGAGCGGAGGTTAAGAAGGAAAAGGCCACGGTGTCACAGAGCAGAGCCCACGCTGCTGTAACAGCAGCCACAATTCCCCGGTGTCCCAAAGCTGTTCCCATCACTCCCCAGAGCTCTGGCTGAGCTCGCATCCCAACACTGGTTGGGGTGTGAATGTTCCAATCAGACTATAATGAATTGTGGCTTTGTTGGTTTGTAGGTTTGGGTTTGTTTGTTGGTTGGGGTTTATTTGTGTCATTGATATTGTTGTTGTTGTTCCTGTTTTGCATTACTGAGCATATGAACCAGAAACTCAGAATATTTTACTTAATCACCTGGGGATTACAGCAGATTCCAGGCTGACTGTGAGCCAACAGCGTGCTCTTGTCTCAAATAGAGAAAACCACACGTTGGCCCACAGTAGGATGAGGGAAACCATTACTGCCTTCTACTCAGCGAGGCCTTTCATTCAGCTTTACTGGAACTGCTGCTGGGCCTCCTGCAGGCCAAGGACATCGAGACACCATGTGTGGGGCCTGGAGGCAGAAACACATGCAACGGGCTCTAACTGTGGCTTGGGAGACCCAACTGAACATTAGGAAAAGAAAGATCAGTAGGAAGGTGGGGTAGTGCTGGAACAGGTCACTGAGGCCAGTTGGAGAGTGTCCATCCTTAAGGATTTTCAAGATTCAGCTGCACAAAACCCCATGAATGCTGGTGGAAGCCCTTCGTTGGATGGGAGGTTGGACTACACATCCAATAGAATTCCCCTCCAGCAAACATTTCCATATTTCTATGATCTTAACCTCAGGCCAATACACATGCCCTTAGCATTAGTGTGTAAGATTTCAATGTATCTTGAACTGCTTTCAGAACACGCAAAAGTGCAATAGAAAAAAGTACACAGTTTTAAAGCATATCTTAATTCCACTCCTTCATAATCGGAGTGCTGTTTACTCTGCTGTCTGCTGGAGACCCAACATGTTCAAAAATAGCATCGCATGGGGTCCCATCAAAGCCTTCTAACATCACCAGGTGTCTCCGCAGCGTGAAAACACATTCTTTGAAGAGACTTCTTGGAAGAGGAAAATAAAGTACTGCAAGTGACTTCCCGTGTTGTGATGTGGTATCAGACGTACAGAAAACAGCTTCTGCAGTAAAACTTGTAGTCTGCAAAAATGATGCAGGCAGTAGATTTCCTTTCTGTGATCACGAAAAGCCACCTTCTTCAAATGAATAATGATAAAAACCAGAACAATTTTATTGGGATCCGTTTGGACAACATAATATTTCATATAAGCATCAAACTTAGCACATGTAAGTAGGTATTTTTATGTGTGTGTGTGATCATGGTTCTTTCTATCTTTGTGCTTCCTCTCTGCACTGTAACGAGGAAACTCAAGCTGAGCTTCTCAGCCTGCATCTTACAGAACTGCTTTCTTCTTCACCCGGAGCAGATACCACAACCTTGATGAGGCTTTGCCTCTCAGGGCTGTGAGTCCCCTTGCTCAGAGATAAAGACCATAACAGGATACCACTGTCACCTGTTCTGCTCCTTAACAGAAAATCTCCAGCCCGTTACACAACTTCTCCTCCAATCTGCAGGAAAAAAAAAAAAAGCAACAAATCTCTTTAACTGATAATATTTGTACTCCAAGCTGCTGTTAGGACAGGTGTTCTGCGGTACTGCTATTTTTGACAGTGTAAGCTTCAGGCAGATGAAAAAGGACACCTGTACTCTAAAAAAATGCCCAGAGGAGCTGACGAGGGTGAGGGAAGGTTCATTTTTCATAAGTGCTGTTTCTCTGAAAAATCATATTATTTCATTCGTTAAAAGAAAGCAGAAGCACAGAGCAACTGCTGGACATTTTTACTCCAAGGAGAGTACAAGAGCGGTTTGTGTCAGCATTAATGCACAGAAGGTCAGTAACTGAGGTGATACAACAATATTTTTGTTCTTTAACGTTCTTACAAATTAGTTATATTGCTACAGCATCTGAAATGTATGCTTGCTCTTCCTTCAATAGAAAAGTGACAAAGTGTAGGAAAAGTGTCTCTATCACTGCAGCACAGCTTTTTTACTAGGTACTACCAGTTCCAAATTTGATATACCTCTGTATAATGAACAAAACTCTGCCAAAGCCCCTGAAGATTCACCTGGGATTTTTCACGCCAGTTCCAAAACCTCCCATAGTCTCCTATAGTCTCCCATAGTCTCCCATAGTCTCCCATAGTCTCCCATAGTCTCCCATATTCTCCCATAGTCTCCCACAGTCTCCTGGTGCAGTGCTCAGACTGAGCACCTGATTGCATCACCTTACAATTAATAAGAGCCTCCAGCTGGAATGTTGTCTAGCTATACATCCCTTATTAATGCCATATTAACAGACACAGCTGTACAATACGCAAACAATATGCATGCAACACACATGGATGTAAACAATCAGAGCAGAGGAGACCATTTGTTTCCTTGGCTTCTTTCAGAACTGCCTCCTCACTGAAAGCCTTAATGAATGTTAAGCTGATCATACGCCTCCACAAGAAGCATCTGTGTGGTTGAGGGGTATCCTGTCCCTATAGGTGCTATTTTCATCATGCCAGACAAGAGCTGCCCCTGTGCACACAGCCATACCAACACGTTGCAAAACAAAACCATGCACAATGAGTCCAGTGAGTGGCAGCAGTCAACGCATGGTTTGAGAGTACAGTGGGGACCTCTGCCAACACAGCACTACTGGTCTGGGAAGATCATCACACAGCCGCAGTGTGCGGATGGCTCCAGCTTAACACCGTTTGTAGGGAAGCACACGCAGCATTCAGTGCAGCGTCAGACAACATAGCAAAGCAAGAGGCGCCCGTGCTGTGCACTCCGTGGAATTAAGCCCAAAGTAAGGCTCTTCACGCCCATCCAACACGTGGTTGTTTTGCTGCCACCGATGAGCGAGGCTGGACGTTGCTGGATGTTGCTCCGTCCAGTAGGAGACAGCTTGAGCTTTGAGCGTTTATTGGTTTTCCTCCAATAACAGAGATAAGCAATGCTCTTTTAGACCTGGCTCCCTCGTATCTCTGCGGTGGAATTCTTCTTGCTTCACCGCAGCCACACCAGAGGTGAACACAGTCCTGCAGTTGCCGGGGCTCGCTGGGCACTCTGGGCGTGCTGCTTGCACTGCACATTTTCCGGAGGACTGGAATTTCTGGTGTAATTCTGCTCGATGAGGCAACTGCTGTGAGTGCAGCTGGGTCCTCAGCTCAGCCTGAGCGCAGCTGTTAGGGGACACACAGGTGACGCTGCTGCTGGGTCGGTGTCACCTCTCCATCTCTGTCTCCTTCAGGCTTTTGTGCTCCTCACTGTTTGTCACTAAGGAGAGAATGGACTCATGATTCTCTCTTGAATGCAGATGGGCTACTTTGCATTTAACTAATATTGTTGCAGTATTCAGCAATGAGGCAATCAGTAGACGTGAGTAATGCTTGCTGGTTTTGCCACAGATATTAATCTAAATATTGCTGCAACTATACTGTAAAGAAAAGCACTGCAGGCAGCATGGCAGTCAGTGGAGCAAACACAGTCATTGCTGTCCAGAAACATATGCTCAGTCAAAGGCCCAAATTCACCACAACCCAATGGGAACACTTTTCCCCGGTGAACATTTGTGTTCGCAGCTGTCAGCACAACAGTTCCGCAGTCTGAAATGCGGATAGATTCCTGATCAACAGCCTTACAAACACGAGTGAGGTACACATGGAGGGACTGAAGGAGGAAAGAACAGCGATCGCTGCTTTGAGAAGTAATGAAGACAGTGAATATCAGTGTCAGAGAGCAAAGGAAAATGGGCTGAGGGGAAGAGAAAGACTTAGAAAGAGACCGGAGTTCAAAAACAGAACTTTGGGCATCTGGAAAACTGTAAGGAGTCAAAATTAGGGAAGGTCTCCTTTTGCAGAGTTGTTGCCCTTGTACTTTCTCTTTCGTTTTTAACAGTCTTACAGGAATACTCGTTGTTTGCTTATTGTTGCCCTTCTTTCAGTAATTATGCTCCTCATAATGAATTTCAATTGGATGATGCTGTGTATATTTAAAACTATTATCAATTACTTGCATTAATTACTGCTTCTCTATGTGTGCTGGTGTGGTTCCAAGCTGGGGCTCAACAGTGCAATGGTCCATGCATGTGTTTCATCAGGGAAAGTCACTGTACATGTGAACCTGTGTAATGTGCAGGAAGAGCTCCAAAACCACGCTGACTGATTCTGCACTTCAGCACTTGGCTACATACATGGATTTGGATCTAACAAAATCCTTAAACACATGCTTAGCACTAAGCTGTGAGTGACCATTGAAATGTAAAGCATGTGCTTACATGCCTTGCCAGACTGCAGCCCTCTTGCTCATAGTTTTGTTTGAACTGGAGCAATGTATGAGGCTGGAGATTGTGCACATACACAGTACCTCCTATTCCAAAGTGAGAAGACAAACTATGACAGATGGAATACCATATTGCTCCCAAAAGGTACGGAACCATTCTCCTGGCATGCATGAGGAGACAAAATAAACACGGACACGATTTATAAAGTTTGCATGCTTAACAAAACACATAGGAATAGTTCCAAAATTCCTACACGTTGAAGATTAGTTCCAGTGCTATGGCAGGGTCACTCAGAAAGGTGGTTCAAGTGACGTTACGCACTGAATCAATGAGTGCTTCAGCGAAAGATGCTACTTCACATAACAATTCATAGGCTGCCTGGGCTACTTACATCATCACTGCCACTGAAATGAGAGGTGTCCATGTTTAATGTCACTTTTATGAATAGTCACTTTCAGGAATAGGCTTAAAGGCAGCACAATCACAGGCACTGCAGCGCACCACTCACCCTTTTTTTGGCCAAGCTCTTCTGGTCTCTAACACAATCCGGTCTCTGTATTTGATACATTTTAGAGCAGTGTTGCTTTAACATTACAAATACCAGGAGGATTTAAAGGATAATTAAGAATAAGGAGATTATCTCCTGCCTTTCAAGGTGATAAAGATGGTCTCAGAGTAAACAGCAAAAAACCTAAACCCAGGATATTTCAATAGAAGGAGAATCAGAGATATTACCGAATCCAAGTGATGTGATATTATTCCTTTGGAAGTCTTGGAATTTCCATGCCTAAACTGGGGCCAACATGTGGGAAAAGCCTGAAAGGAGAGCTTGGCCAGTGCTCAGGGGCTGATACATCGCATTTCACAGACAAAGCGGTGAAGTCAGCCCTGGAGACCTCTAATAATTATCCGGTAAAACAGACCTGATGATCTCAGGATGGCAAACAAATCAAACTTCCCTACGTCTGTGCATCTCAGGGTGGAATTTGCCCTCCCAGAACTGTTACTTCAAATTACCACTGCTCTACAAAACACAGTCAGACGGTTTCACAAGGAGCGGTATATGGAAGGAGTCGTTAGCAATTAAACTTAAGGTTATTATCAAGTGTGCAAGGATAGGAAAAAATGTTTGATGTTACCAGAAGAACTTTCTCCTGAATGCTGCACATATTGGAGAAGTTTGGAACCCATGAAGATTGCTTTTTTTCCATGTAGGTTATCGCAGGTGCAACAAGTGGAAACAAAAAAAGGACAGGCAAATGTCATGAGAATTCCAGCTTTGTGAATTTAGCGAGCGATGACCAACACCAAAAAACTCTACATTTTTTTTGCATTTTTATCTGAGTTTTTCAAGATTTGTTCATCCATTGCACCACATCACAGGACGCAGACAGTGAAGCAACCCGGATGTACTGACGCCAGCCTTAGTCAATAGCGAGCCTCTATGCCAGCCTTATTTCTGTGTCGTTTTTAGTAAAGGTGTTGGGTAATTGGAAAATAAAGTCAGTTTGTTTAAGCACAAACACTAAGACACTGAGAATTATTCTGCTTGTCAGCTTGTGGAGCACAGATATTGCATTGGCCATACAGGAAATGTATGTAATCTCTTTTTCAATCTGTTTTAGGGACTATGTTAATGTATGGCTTGACTCCTTTCTAGCATGCTAAATCCATCTGGTATGAAAATTAATTCTGAGCTGGTTTCTTGGAAAATGCAGTAAAAGTTTTCTGTTAGTAGACAAAATCAGGTTAAATTGGTATACAAGGCTGTGTTCTTCTCTGACCAAACTCAAAGACAGAATTCCTGTGAACACGAAAGCAACATCAGACCCGTGATCTTGAAAGGAAATAACAGTGGTATTGCATCTGTAGAATAGCAGGAACACGCTTTGAATGCTGGAACACACTCCGCATTTTGTTTACGCTTAGAAGAATTACTTCTTGCAATATTTGCACAGTGTTCAGTTCTGTTTAATTACAGCTGTCTGTGGGGACAAGTTCAATGGGGCAGGCACCAGATTCAAAACAGATCCCTTTCTAGAGCCATAAAGCCGAATTCCAGCGGGGCTGACATGGACCTTCATATATGAATGAGGAGGTGGTTTCAGACAGTCCAATATACAAAGCTTTTTCTTCTCCCCCTCCTTTGGAGGCACTGAATGAACGGTGAAGTCCTGTCTCCCTGCTTGGTTGCTGCGGACTCGTTAGGCCATATTTCACAAGGGCTGGGCGGTGCCTGTTGGTGTTCTTGACTAAAAATATCCTATCCTGCTGCCATGCTGATGCGGCCCAGAGATACCTCCGCTGCACCAGCGGTGTGCTCCCAGTGCACCCAGCGTTAGGCCTACGTGGGGTTATCCACGGGGACAGCAATCAGAGCGGGATGGAAGGAGGATGATGGCTGAAGGAGGGAGGGAGGAGTGCGCAGCGAGCACTGACTGCCTGCTGCCATGTCCCCTCACCTCCTGCTGCCATGCTGCTGTTGGCCTCCCCCCCATTTAAGGCCATTTTTATGACACAGGTCGTTTACTGAAGGCGGGAATGCGGCTCAGAACCTCACCCGTGAACCTCTACGTGCAGCCTCAATGCACTATGAACTCATCAGGGACAGCAGTGGTGTTTCTGTGAGCTCCCCGAAAACAAAGGCTGCTGCGCTGAGGGCAGGGCAGGTCCCGGGCTCAGCGTAGGGGATGATAAGAGCAGCTGATCTCAGCCCCTCACTGCTTTAATGACCTATCTGTGTGCTGCAGGGCCCGCTCCTGCCACGCACTGACGCAGCATTCACACATCTGGCGGATCCAGTCCCCTTCACGGGCTCATGGCACCCGCAAAACGGTACTGCGCTTTGCAACACGGCCTTCAGAGGAAAGGGAGGAGGTTACTGTGGCTGAAAAGGCCCTTCAACGCACAGCTCGCTTCCTCCCCCCGGGAAGACGGGCGCCCAACCCCGCCTCGCCCGTCCCGCAGCGCTCAGGCGGGCGAGGCCGCCACGCCGCCCTCACTGTGATCGCGACCGCCCGCCCGCCAGGGGGCGCCCTCCCACCCGCCAGGGAGCGCTCTCGCACCCCGGCAGTGGGCGGAGCCCCGCGGGGGGGCGCGTTTAGGCGGCCGGCCCCGCCCTCTTCGGTTGGAGGCTGCGGAGCGGAGCGGAGTGGCGTAGAGCGGCGTCGGCGCCATGGTGAAGATCGCCTTCAGCTCCCCCTTCGCCCAGAAGGGCGAACCCAAGAAGGAGGCGGCCGAGGCTCTGGTGGCCGACAAGGTGCTCCGGGGGGCCGGGGAGCGGCGGGGGCCGCGGGTTGAGGGGAAGGAGGCGGTGAGGGAGGAGGAGGTGAAGGCCGAGGCCGCCGCCATCTTCTCGCGGCGGAGGGCAGAGAGGCGCCCGGCTCCGTTGCCCCGCGGGTTGCGGCGCTCGGAAGGCCCCGCGCGGCCCTGGGGCTGTCCCGGCGGTTACCAGCGCCAGCGCCGCGGCTTTAAAGCCGCTGAGCGGCCCCGGGGAGGACGGGGCGGGGGACTCGTTGCGTGTCAGGCCGTCCTGGAGGCGCGTTGTGTGACCCGGCGGTTACTGTCAGCTGCGGGCCGGTAAATGGCACCGGGGGGGGGAGGACGTGGGGTGAGCGGGCTTGGTTCGTAGTCACGGGGCGGAGCCGCTCTGTTGGTTTCCTTTCGTTGTTGTAAATAAAACAACGCTGCGGGCTCGGGCTGTGGCTGCCTCGCCCTGCCCCAGCCCCAGCAGTGCGGGTTACGAAGCGAAGGGAGGAGGAGGCTGAAGGGCAGCGAGCGTAGAAGACAAACTGCGTTAGAAGACTCGTTGGTGTGCTGCAGGACAAACCTGCCATACTCTTGAAGTGACTTTTTGGTGCCCTCTGCCATGAGGGTTCACTATGTAGTCCTGATATTGGTTTACGCCCTCTCCTGTCCTCGCAATAGCTACTCTTCCCAAACCAGGTGCAGTTCACACCGTTTTATTGTACCCGTCGCTGAATTCTTTGTGTCAGTGTATGCTGTGCTTTCCTTTTTGCTCCTTATCTTCAGGGCCCAGAATTGCATGCAGACAGCGAGTTTGCAGTGCTGCTCAAAGGCGGACGTGCTCTAATGGTGATTTTCCTTTTGGTGGAATATTTGTGCAGGGCGAACAAACTTCATGTCCAGCGCTGGTTGAAACAGCGCAGAAAAAGTCCACCGGGATATCTGCACAAAACCCTTGAGCTTGCAGAATACTCTCCCTGCAGATCCTTTGGAAATGACTGTGTCAACATAGTCTTTTGACCTTGCTGCAGATGTGAATGCGAGTGATTTCTTTCTTCTGTTGCTCCTAGCTTTCTTTGCTTGTTACTGCACAGCTTAGATTTGCAGTTTTATGCTCCTATTGTTTTAGAGCAGAGACTGCGAAACCTACTGGAGCAAACTCTTGGTATTGTGTTCTCTTATCAGCTCTGTCAGTCTTCTGAGAGTCAGGCTTCCTACATTGTGTCTTAATATGATAAATAGCTTGGCTCTGTTTGAGACAAATGTAGTGCAAGTATAGCTACTGACATGCTGACATTATGCAACTGCTGGGATGTGTGTAGTGCCGAAACCTGCTGCAGACTGCTGTGTTCAGCTAATAGCAGGCTTGATGAGTAACTGAAGGGCTGAAAGGTGTAGGAGAAGGTGGCAGAACGCAAGGAGAACTGAACGAGCAGATGATCCTAAAACCAAGCTAGCTCTGAAAAGTTGTTTCTACATAATGGTGTATACATGTGGCATCGTTCTGATGTGAAACTAGGTTGCTGGGTTTTTTGTCTTTCTTGTTTTTGACAAGTGTTTAACTAGCTGATGGGAGCAGCTTAGATCTTGCTGAACTAACGATTTTCTGCTTGGAGGATGGGAGAGTGGAATGTGGGAGTGTTGATTTTCGCTAAACAGATTGTTTTTTGTTTCATTGGCTGTGTAGTTGATGTGTTTGATTTCTATGCTGACACATCTTGCTGAGCACGGGAATGCGTGCACCTTTTGTAATAGTACTGTTGCTTGTTCTGATCACAGGTCACTTAGATGTGCTGTACAGGAGTGCAAATAAGGGGACTGGGATTAAAACAACCGTGGAGGCTGCTGTGCTAAATCTAGGCACTGAATGTAGGAATAGCAGAGAAGAAAAGACTTCTTACACCCCATGTGAAATAATTTTTCTGCATGTGAAAGTGAAAGAGCAAGTCTTGATAATGAAAAAGTTAAATCCTGTAGTCATGAGTCATTATAGGGAAGTTCCTGACCAAACATCTCAATTATCACAATGTTTGTGGGGCTTTTCTTTCTTTTTAAGGACCTAAAGACAGGGTGTTTTACAGGTGAATGCCTCTTTTGATTGTTTCCTATTTGGGAGTGCTTTTCTTCTTCTCCCAAGGGGTCTGTGTGGGCTTTTTGCTTGAAAGTCTAGGGAGGCCTGAAGAACAGTGTGTAAAAATGAACGTTCTGATATCAGCATGAAGTCTGTGATTGTATCTCACACGAGATCACCGCATTATGTAATGGTGATCAGCGTTTCCCTTGGCTGCGGTCCTGCTCTGTCAGAGCACACCAGGAAAAAACAAGGCGCTGAGCTGGAGAGTTTTAGGCTGCTAGATTAAAAAGAAACAAACAGCTTCCGTGGTACTGCGCAAGGATTGTTTTGAAGCTGCAAGGTAGGATGTGCTGCAGGAGTTTATTTTTATTCGACATAATTTGAAGCTGTGCTAGAGCTGATGAGTAGTTCTCCTTCGCAGTGAACTTAAGTTGTGCATGTTGTGAGTAAGTTTCTGAAACCTGAATGTCAGTCTGATGTCTCTTTTCCAACTAATAGGAAAAAAAATAACATCTCAGCTTTTTCTGTTAGTCCAGCTCTGTGAGGAAAAGTAATGCTATCTTCTTCCATCTGATAGGGGAAGAGGAGTATGGGAAGGAGGCTTTAGGAGCAGGCCTGAAAGCACAGTGTACCTGAAAATGACCTTGCTCTACAAAACTTGCTTTCCTTGTACCATATAGCAGCTGCAGCACTGTATCTTCTGTTACAGCTATTTAAATTTCCTGTAACTCAAATTGCCTTTTTCAAATGACTTTGGTGTCTGAACAGAGGTTAGTCTAGGAAGCTTGCTCTAAGAAAATATCCTTTCTTCAGTGCTGTTTGAAAACTGATCTTAATATGTTATAGCAGCATTTCATGCAGGTGGTTTCTTACTATGTGACACTTGACTTCTGTTTCTTCTGTGTGTATGCTGAGAATAGTCGTTGGGTTGTTGGACAAAGTGAAGCACTTAATACCTGCTTGCTTTAAATTATGAGTGGCTATACCTTCTCAGTTCTCATCTTTCTTTGTTTAAAGGATCCAGAAGTTGCCACGCATGGAGGTGAGAACTCATCTGGAAGATGCCTGTTGACTCTGCTGGGTTTAGCATTCATCTTGGCAGGCGTTGTTGTTGGTGGAGCCTGCATCTACAAGTACTTCATGCCGAAGGTAATGTGAAAGTTTGTTCCCCTGAAGCATCAATAATCAAGAAAACTGTAAGTGGGTTACCTCTGTAATAAAGTCCTTTGCCTCAAGACTGCTGTATCCTTCAAAAGTTCCAGGTCTTGCAGATTTGCACTTTATTGTAACATGAGTGTTGGAAATGCAATTTTAAGGCAGCATTGACTGTAAAACAAACTAACAGAAAAACCTACTCTTCCTTTCAGCATAAGGTGTACCGTGGTGAAATGTGTTACTTTGAGAATGAGAATCGGGATCGTGCTGTTGAACCTTATTTCCTCCCTATTGCTGAAGAAGCTGACATTCGGGAGGATGATAACATAGCCATCATTGATGTTCCTGTTCCAAAATTCTCTGACAGTGATCCAGCTGCGATTGTTCATGACTTTGATAGGGTGAGTACCATGTGAGGCAGCAAGAAATAGGTAATCCACTGCTCCCTGGGAAGCTGGAACAAATGGTAGTTACAGTAGCTCCAGGGTTTTAATTGCTGAGACACTGAGGCTTGCTGTCAGTGCAAACACTTCTTTCGTTTTGGGCTTCAGTATGGGAAATCTGACCCTTGGAATACAGTGGGTAGGTTGCCTTTTAACTCTCCAGTAGTGAACTGATGTCTGGAAGTGAGGATTGTTACAATTATATTAGAAAAGTTCAGACCCGGACTGAATCTACTGTACCATTTCACAAGTAATGTATCTCAGTGATGTGCAGTTTTGAGCATTGTTGCCCATGGCGTGTCTGGAAGTGACACTTGCAGTTTGGTCAAGAATCCTATGTAAGCAAAGCGTAACTGTAACAGCTTTGTTTGGGAAAGTAGTCATTGCCAAGTTCTTATACTAGGCGTTTGTATCAAAGCATTCAGCTCGCTGTGCAGGGTCTTCAGCATTTTGAAATTCCTTCTTTAGACCTTGTAGAATTGTGTTCTAATATTCAAAAGACACACTTAATGAACTGAAAACTTGTTTTTTTTCCTAAAATAGCTTTTGACAGCATATCTTGACCTGCAGCTGGGTAAATGCTACGTGATTCCGCTGAACACATCTATAGTTATGCCACCAAGAAATCTGATGGATCTCTTTGCAAAACTGGCGGTATGTGGGGACTTCTAGTTATCCTGACAAGATCACTCCTGATAAGAGTTCTGGGTGTTAGCTCTTGAGCTAAAATCTCCTCCTAGAACAGTCCTCTTGCCGTCGAAGTACATAATCCTCCTGGCTCAGTCACTGTACTGAAGTGGAGGCCAGCTGTCAATGTATATTATGTTGAGCAGATTCGTGCATAATGCTCTTACTAATATATAGCTCTATGAAAACTGAAAGCAACTAGTAACTAAGGTCAAATTTAGCTATTATAAAGGAATTTCATGAGGCTCCGAGTGACATTGAAAGCCTAAACCTGAAAGTTACTGCTGGAAAGCTCACTTGCTCTGCAAGAGTTTTCATGAAAAGAACGATTGTTCTTCTGTTTCACTATCACTATGGTTATGAGCTCACTGCGAGCGTTTTGACTTTTCAGTGACTGAAAGTGGTGTTCTTCCAGGAGGATTTAACTTACAGGTCAAGCTGGTAGAGCTTGCTGTTATTTTAGTTCAATTCATTCTTTTTCTTCACCTTAATAAAGACAAAATTTAAGTGTGTTCCCTTGCCCCTCCATTTAAAAGTTGGAAGCAGCAGGAAGTTATTTCAATAGAGCTCTAACCTTTTGGTGAAGACTTAGCTTTTATATGTCACGCTGCTTCTTTTTGTATTGGGTATATATTGCCTCAAGTAAGAGAACCTTCATAGTGCCTCATTTTTCCTGTTTAACTGTAAACTTCCTGTTGCGTACAAATAAACTCGAACAGATTATATTAACGTTTACTTTGTATGAGGTGAGAAGTGTGCAAAACACTCGAAAGCAATATTAAGGTTATCTGTACTATACTTGAATGCAACTGTTTGTCATGGCCTTTGTCGACTTCTAACATTTCTGGTATGCAGCTCTTCAAGACTAGCATATCTTTAATATTAAAAAGAAGGAAAGCTGGAATCTAGGACTTTCTTCCAAAGCAAAGAATGGAATGTAGTGATGTTTGTCCTTTTCAGGTGTTGTAGTATATCTCAAAGCACTTTGTCTTTTTAGACTGGTTCCTACTTGCCTCAGACCTACCTAGTGCGTGAAGAAATGGTAGTTACAGAGGAAATAGATAATGTATCTGATCTGGGGATCTTCATTTACCAACTCTGTGTTGGAAAAGAGACCTTCAAACTTCAGCGCAGAGACCAGATAATGGGTAAGTTTCCTTCAGTAAAAAAGAAAACTAAAACAGTTATCAGAGTAGGGAAAGAGTAAATACCTATAAATTTAGTATTTTTATACCCGTAAATCTGTTGGTGTAACTCAGGACTTCTGAGCTGAGACTACTGGCAGAACTGATGTGTGTTTTTTCATTACTTTCAAGCATATATGTAAGTTTCACTTAGAGTGAGAGGAAATTTCAGTTACAGAGTTGAAACTTATGGCCAAAACAGATTTAAATGTAATCTTAAGTTTTTCTGATTGAAGCCGCAGGTTAGTTTGGCCTCAGAATTCATATGGTCCATCGGATTATGCGATTCGCTGTAGCTGTAACTTGCTCTTTCACTGTCCTTTCTAAATCTGAGTCACAGGAACACAAAATGACAGCATTATGTCTTTGTTAACTTGCTCTGAAAAAATGGAACATCTGGATCTGGACATCCCAGGCTTCCTCTCTGAAAGAGGAAGACGACTTCATAGGAACTTAGAGTTCGATTTCTGCCTTGCCATGTCACCTTGTGCCACCCCTTGCCCTTCTGTGGAAAGGACTGAGTTTGGCATGGTGATGGTTTGACATTTTGGGAGGAGGTCTGAAGTACAGAAATACGATTCTGTGTTCTCTTGAAGCATTTTGTAGTCTGCTGCTCTCACCAAACGCGTAGCAAACTAATCCTTTGTCCCTAACTGCCTTTCAGAATGCAAATGATGGGTTTGTCAGAACTCTCTGCTCTAGTTTTCCTGCCAAACTATTGGGCAAGATTTTCCTCTCCCCAGTTACAGCTTGCAGTGTCAGGAGACACATCTGCTGTTTCCTAGAGACTTATGTCCTTTTTACAACAAGATGGAAGGCTCTGTATGTGGAAACATAAAACAGTGGTACTGTGTAGCAAAAGCAGATGAAGAAACAATAAATGTTGCCTTTAAGGCAGGGAGCGGCATGCAGTTTCTTAGCTGTTACAAGCATGCTTTTGTGAGTAAGTCTGAACTGGCTGCTGCTGTGACTATAGTCTGCTGACAGTACTATGAAGAGTATTTATGGTATTTTCTTAAAATCGCCTTGCTATAGCATGTTTTAGTTCATGTTGCTGACGGTTTCACTGCTCAGTAAAAACTTCCGTAGAGTACTTCCACAAAAGGATTCTAGCAAATAAGTAATGCTTCTTGGGACGGTTTCTTTCCCATAATTGACCTTGTTTGCCCTTGGTGGGAAGGGACAAGTCTAGAAAAATGAAGACTGACAGTGAGGAGAAAACACTCCTTGCCTTCCAGATAAGATCTTTGCACACCTTCTGGCATGTACAAAACCATCTCACTTAATTAGACTGCAGAGGATAAACTCCTGTAACCTCTGTGAAGAAGTCAGTTCATTTAGCTGATGCTGTGTTTGCCCTCAGATTACTGTAGGGTTGGATTGATTTGCTAGGTTGTACTGTCCGAAGGTTCTGAGGCAGTTCCTAGAGCTGTGAGTGAAGGCATGAGAGACTGGACAGATCATCCTACTGTTTAATGTGTGTGTGTCCAGTTAGATAGCCATTGGAAACTTCCTGATGCCTGTGTAAGCTGGGATGGAGATGAGTTGAAGGATGAGCTCACTGTCCAGCCATTAGGGGTTCATAAAATAGAATAGCACCCTGCTGTGTTTAGTTTTAGACAGAATACTCGTAGACTTTATAGACAGCTCTGAACAATTCTGTGCTTATTAAACAAGCTGTAAAGCTTTTTTCTTTAATTCTTGTGTACTGGAATGCTTTAATTGATAAGCTTGGCTTTGGTTGCAAGACAACCATATTATTATCTCCTATTAAAGATTCACAGCTGATAGAAGTAAACTGTTATCAGTTCTGGTGCTGAGGTCCCAGAATAGAGAAAATCACTTTAATAGTGTTAGGAAAAAATTCCATAAGATCATCAGCTCTGTGGCAAATCCTCATCTGTCTTCTCATGTGAATGCTGTGCTGCAGAATTACATGTTTTGTTGATGTACACTGGGAGTGGAGAAATACTGATAACAAACTTTATTTCTTTTTTTTAACTTTTTTCCTGTACTTTCTCAGAATTTTTCAGCTCTCTCCCTGTAGTTCCAGCCTGCTTTGCTTTTCTTTCCTTTGTGATTAGGAAGGACTAAGAGAAATGATAAAGAATCAGTTTAGCGCTCTCTTTTGTCACTGAAATGTTTGCTGGATACGAGGAAAAATTTGCAATATCTTTATTCCCTGTTCGTATCTGTCCCTCTCCTAAGTTGTCACTATTCTAAAAATGGGGAAGGTTTTGTGATGGAGCTCAAACGGCAACTCATGAATTCATAGCTGTGGAATCAGTAGGCACAGAATGGTTGCAATTTGTCAGTGTTCATAATTATTTTAAAATAAAAGTTTGTAAATGCTTGTTCTAAAGTTCCTGATCTCCTGCTTTACTTAGGCTCTCATCTTCTCTCCTCCCCAGGTCTGCAGAAACGTTCAGTGGAGAACTGTCATTCAATCAGACACTTTGAAAACTCTTTCGTTGTTGAAACAAAGATCTGTCAGCAGTGAAAGGTGTTGGACGGGCGGTGACTAGTTCACACCTTCATTGAGAAGTCTGAGCTTTAGGTGTCGACTTCTTAAATTAAAATGTGCAGTGATAATCAAAAGCCTTATGCATTTTTCTGTGTATTGCTTGTATTTCAAAAAGACAGTCACCATTTCAGCTTTCTTTGATCCTTGGTATATCTATTTTTAGTTGTCTCATGTAGATCTTAAGTTTGGGTAAGTTTTTTTTTTTAGAAGGGTAATATCAGTTTATCCATTGAATGTGTGTGATCTAGAGTAACCTGGGAATGGCAGAAAAAACATATATATACAAAAATGTTAACCAGGAACCAGTTCTGTTCACCTTAACTTTCACAGAGTGATTGATGTATTAATAATCTGTGGTTTGCACATCTTGTGTAGTTCTGTAGAATAGTTCTGCACTCAGTCTTCTGGCTAAAAAACCTGATGTGTATCAGTAAAGGTTTATTTTAACATCCATGTGTGAAGCATGTAAAATCCAACCTCAGTGATCATAACCTCTAACACTACCCTCTTTCTTTTTGTGCAATTACTGTATTGAATTCATATGTATATTTGGAACCTTCCCTGAGCTTACATTTAATTCTTCTACCTTTTGTTTTTGTTTTGGTATTTAGTTGTTAGACTCAGATGGATTTGCTCTTAAAGCTTGTCAGTATTTTGGTTTTGAATTGGTTTATCCTGTAACTTCCTATTTCAAGAATCTGTTCTGGTAATAGCTCACTTGTGAATGTGACTGTAGTTGTAAACTTAAACTACTCTGGCTTATACAGACTTTTTAGATCAACTTTTTATGAGCAAGTAGCATTACTACTGCAGTCAGCGTGTTGTTCTTTTTTGAAAGCTGTCACATGAAGATAGTGAAGTTAGCATCCTGCAGTTGATGAGAGTTTTATTAAGGGACTTTATATTGGCATAAAATCTGCAACCCTATAATAAATGTTTCTCTAAAAACTTGGTGTTTGTGTGACTTCCTGGTGCTCAGAAGCAGAGTGCAGTACCAATGGGTCCAGGGCAGCATCTGGTGTTCTCCCTTCTTCCCCCATCTCCTTCCTCCCGTGATGCTCACTTTCCTCATATTGTTAATAGTGAAAATATGTTGTGCTGTAAAGCCAGCTTGAGCAACAGGGGGAGGAAAAGATACATCACTTCAAACTTGATCCCCCAAGGGACAGTTTGATGCTGTAAACTGAATTCGTTGAGCAGACTTCCTGGCGTGAGAATATAGTAAAGAAAACTGCTGAACTAGAGCATGTATATTTGAATATTGTCAAGGAGGCTGGTGAGTGAGACAATAGCAGCAGGGAGTTCTGTTGTCTTGTCTTGGAAACTAACACAGCTCTTCTCCTTAGGTGTATGGCAATGCAGAGGATGTGTCCCCAAACTAGTTTTGCTCACTGTGAAATAGTAAGTGTAGCAGATAATTTTATGTCCTTAACGTTGTTACTGAAATAAAGGAAACTTAATTCATAGTGAAGCCTATGTTCTGGTGGGGAGGGAGCTGCCCGGACAAGTTTCTGCTACAGACTTGCTGTGGGTTTGGACAAGTTACTGTTGCAACGATTTCCTGATCGTCTGAGAGGATATCGAGGGTGGGGTGGTTGTCTGGTTTGTTTTGGTAGCCTTGAGAGGAGAGGTCTGGAAACAAGTTCGTTGTGGAGAATGAGGAGCATCTGATTGCAGCATTAAGTTCTGACTTTATTGAAAACAGAAAAGGTAATTTTCCCTTCCAGCTGTGGGTGACTGTACAGTGGATAGCTCTCACTGCGCAAGGCTTCAGCCTCCCGGCTATCTTGAGACACGTAACAGCAATACTAAAAATGCTTCCAGATAGGCTGAAACAGTTTCTCTTACCTTTGCCTGGTAAAGATTTTAAAAGAATGAAGTCAGTTCCTTAAAGACTTATTAGATGTTCCAGGCAATAAGCCAACCTATTCAAAGGAACATATTGTTCTCCTTACCTACTTAGTGTGCTGTCATTGGGAAGGTAGCTGCAGTTTCAGGCCTGCACGTGGTGTGCGTGGCTTATTGACTGGCCCCAACCATTGTACTCAGTGGGCAGGCGTTTCGGATCAAAGGGCCGCATTTTCAGGGTTGTTTCTGTGAGAATAACCAGTATCTCCAGCATTTGATTCTGTGTCTGAGTAGCTCCTGCCTTCATCTGCTCTGCAGGAAGCTGAGAGGAGAAGGATGTGAGCTGGAAAGATCCTTTGCACCAGCAGATGGCACAGTCAGCAAGCCCTTGTGCTCCTGAGCTGCTTGGGGCATGAGTTGTGGGCAGCAGATAAAACCTTGGTGCCTCAGCACCAGCTGTGCACTGAGTTAACTCAACTGCTGTTGTTTCTTTTTAGCCTCAAATGCGGATTCCTAGTGAACTACCGTAGCTAAACTTAAAAATGGGTTCATGCAAGCTTTCTTCAGCTGGTGTTAAGCATCCTTGCTTATAGGCATGAGTTTTATCTTTAATAAGGATCAATTTTATAATACAGCTGTAACCTGTGTAAATGTATAAAATGCTATTTAATACGTGGGTAAAACTTAGCTTCGCTCATGAATGTGGTAACAGAACTGTGTGATAAAGTTACCACGATGCACATGTAAACTCATTTACAGAAGCTACTTCTTTTGGTAAGTATGTTTACTGAGAGGAAATCGACATGCATGGTATAATGAGAAGTATCTGTGCACTTGCTAATAGACAAGTTATCTTTATGCTAGCTTGCACTTATTTTTCCATTGACGTTATGTTTAAATCTTAAATACCTTTAGGAATGTTCAAATGGAATCTAGTGCTTTGGATGATTCCTGTTCCAGCATATGAGGATATTTCGTGTTTATTTGTATTCTGATCAGAAAGACAGCTGAGAAAATGGTAAGTAAGAATAAGCTTGAGTTTGTTACTCTGAAGAGATGCTGCTGACCTTCACAGAAGCCTGACAGCTTTCTGAATGTGGCTTGTAAGGTGCAGGCTGCTGGTGGTGGCATAACGATAGGCAGATGTTTCCATTAGCGGAAGTGCTAATCCGCACTTGAACTCTAGGTTTTCCTCCAGCTTGATTTTGTACAAATTCATAGGAATTAAGTTGTTATTTGCATATATAAATACTTTGAGATGGAGATCCAGGGAAATTAAAATGGGAACAGCAAGGAGACATTCAAAAGACAGAGACCTCAGCCTGGTATAAGAGCTTCAGCCTTGATGAGCCGTTTGGCTAAAAGTGAGCTATTTTTCACCTCAAGCTCAGCTCTACACCATGGACTGTTGTAGCACAACCCATGCTAGCATGGGTGTGAAAAATCTCACCTTACAGCTATAGCGAAAGTCATGTTGTATACATGGCCAGAAGAGGAGTCTGCTGGGACTTCAGCAAGACCAGACTGACTTCTGTGGACCTCTCAGTTCTCAGCATCACAGGAAAAACCACCAGAAATACAGACGTGTTCAGAAGATTTCATGGTGAAAGGCAGAAATACTCAAACTCTGAAATCAGCTCTGAATTTCCGAGGAAGTTTGTTTTCATGTTTTAAAATCTTCCTCCTGTGCTTAGGATTCTTTCCCAGTCTACAGTCCCTTTCTACAGCTCTGCCTACAACAGGGCGGGCTGATTTGGATAGCCCCCTCCTTAGTGATAGAGCAGTTGCCAGCTTTAGCTTTTTTTATTTAAGGTGGATCTCTTTGTTTCTCAGCCTTTTCTGAAGTGCTCAGGAAGGCTAGGGAGAAAGAAAACATTATGGTCTTAAAGTAAATGTAAAAGCATGCTCAATCTGTTGCATTTTAGCTCATGTTCTCCTAGCATGCCCTGAACTAAAAATCCTAGAGCGGAAGAGAACGCTTACAGGACCAGGTAAGTACAGTACAGTTCATGAAGCCTCTGCAGTGATATGTTTGCTGCCATGTGGCTGAATTACAGCTCTGGGAAGACTGCTTGAGGTAAGGCTGGGAAGGATTAAAGCTGCCCTGCCTGTCCTCATTTTGAGCTGTGTGGGGGATGGCTCGCCTGCCAGCTGTGGCACGGTGCCCAAACGCTTGCACTGATTGTAGCTTTGAGACTCTAACCAAAATTATTATGCGTAATTAGTCACACTGTTTCATTAAAATGATTTCTTTATGATGTGTTTATATTGATGATATTGCCTAGGCAGTATAAATGGGTGTATTTCCTGTCTTGAGAATTAATTAGAGTCTCACTGTCGAGCACTCCACCTCCGGAGGAAATTATTTCTTACAGTTCCAATTATTTTGTTTACTTAAGCTTCTTTTCTGTCTCTTTGTACAGTGACACCACTCCCGAGTTTCATTAACAAATGTGAGAGTGGATTTTTAAGAATCATTCTGACTGTGGATAGCAGCGGGCTGCGTTTGTTAGAGAAGTGCTCAGCTTCTACTGAGCTGTTCCATTTTAAGGCTTGTTGTTGACACTTGAAGTTGTTCCAGGTTAAGCCCATATGTGGACACCTTATTCTGGAACAGGGACTTCCTTCCTGTAAACCTGATCCCTCTCTGGAGCAGAGCCAGGTGCTCTTCTTCTGGAGTTAGAGTGTCTGCCTGTGGGGCTCATCAGGAACCTACACGTGGTCTGATGATCAGAAATGCTTTGTTTGGTGTAGGTGGGATGTGTTTGGCTTCTCAGGGTTTATTTGCTGCTTATTTTTTTGCTGGGACAGTCATATTGGTTGTAACTCAGCACTTTCACTTAAAGATCAGTAATTCAGTACTTTGCCTTCTCTGCACTTGACTGTGCTATCTCTTTTGTCTGCAGGTTCTTAGAAAGCCATTATCACTAGTTAATGCTTAGGAAAATTGGAGATCTGTAGGAGCCGCTGTCCTGGCTGCACGGCTCCTCACCCAGCGCGTGCCGGCAGCCGTTGGAGCTCTGTCCTCGCCTTACAGTAGAAGAGGAAGTCAGACTCCTTCACACAAAGCAGACAGCATTGCTTCCGTGGCTGTGATCTGAGCTGCAACTGCTGTTTTTTTTGTGTAAGTTTGCAGTCTGAGGAGAAATGAAAGCTCCTCTCCTTATCTTGTACATCTGTGTTGCAGTATGAGCTGCTTTCCTTGATGTATAAATTCTTTCTGCTCTTCTAAAAATGGTGTTATCACCTCTGATCGTTTGCAAACCTCAGCAGAATGGGACGGATAGCTGAGGAGCAGGGGCGGCCCTCCAAAGGTGCTGCCTCCTCCCAGTGCTGACCCCCAGTGTCCTTCTGGCCCCGCTCTCACTGCACCTCACAACCTGACTCATGCTAACAGGAGGGAAAGCAAAGTGTCTGACTGAGTGCCTTGAGTGTGGGAGAAAAAGGAGTTCCAGATCTCGACCACTTCTGTATTTTTCCTATAAATACCCTATTTGCAGAAGCTCTGAATGGCTTCACATCCTAGATAATATTCATTATTTCTTAAAGAAACAAATGGTTTCCCGGTATAAAATTCTCTCTTTTCCCTCCTAGCATCATTTGATTTTCTTCTGTGATTTCACACATCTAAGAGGTCATGCTGGCTGTGGCCGTATGGATATGTTCTTCACAGCCACGATACCTCCACCTTGCAGTGTTGCTTTTACATTCATCTTTTTGCCTCTGGATGGGCATGGTTGTGGTCCCTGTTTGTTAATTCTACCAAGGGTTCGTCTTGCAGAGATCAGAGCTTTGTTCTTGCTTTGGGCTGCACTGATCCAGGGACTGAGCGCTGCCTGAATGCACTCCAGTACAGCACACGTGTCCCGAGGCTGCTCAGAGAAAGCAGAAAGTTATGGAAAAATTATGATTTAAATAAAAAAGCTGTGTCCAGTCTATGTTAAATGGTCTATTGCCAAAGGTTTTAAACTCTTCCAGGTATGCAGTATGGAGCCTTGAGGAGCAAGTGACTTGGAATAGGAAAACAAGTGCCTGGCTTGCTTTTGTCTGGATAGAGACAATTGTTGTGCCCCAAAGGAAAGAGGAAAGGAGTTGAGAGCAGAGCATCATACTCAGGGAGCAGAGAGCCAGTGCCTGGCTCCATCATGGTCCAGCTTTGAAGGAAGGAGCATAAACCAGAGGGGAAGCTGAGGGCAGAGCTGGTACCAGGCTCCAGACACCCAAACCAGCTGATGGCTCTGCAGCAGTGTGGGGACTGAGCAGGAGGGTCTTCTCAGGAGGGCCTGGGAGGTGAGTCTGGCTTCAGGAGAATGGGCACTGCCCAGTGATGCTGGTTTGGGGCTGTATGTTGCCCCTGTGGGATGTGGGGTTGCCCCATAGCCCGGTGAGCAGCAGGGCTGTTTGCCCCCTATCATCACACTTCCCCATCCAGGACAGCTCTGGTGGTTTTCCTCCTGCCTCTCTGGGCACAAGTTCAGCATTGTGCCTCTTGGCTCTCAGGAGAAGGCACAGAGGGGATCTTCTCCCTGCGGAGCCTGTGCCAGCTGCCCCACATCCCTTTTACCAATGAAAGAGAGCTGCTTGACTCTTACTTCTGAGAGACTGGATAGCATTTGTAGTAGTGCTTCTAAGGTTACCCCCCATTCTGCAACCAGTGTGTTCCCTGAAACCTTTTGTAGCATGTGGCTTGCTTTGAAGATAAAATAATGGCAAGGTGGAGTGTAAATGCTTCCTTGGTCCTATAGAGAGAGCTTGGTCCTGTCCCAGGCCAGTGGGTGCTGCAGGAGATTCCACAGAACCAGAGTGCAGCCAAAGAGATGCCACTGAGCGTTTGATGGGAGAGTCCTGGGGGCAAGCGAACCCAGAGAGAAAACTTGGGGTGGAGCGGGTGCTGCAGGTGTCTGTGGGCTTGTGATGGGTCTGATAGTCTGCTAATCAACAGGAACAGTCTGGGACGTGAGGTTTTGATGGTTAGTGTTAATTTGCTTAAATAAGAAACCTCTCCTTAAACTGGAAGCCCAAAGCCATGCGATTGTTAGCTTCTGTTTTACATAGGTCTCCTGGGAACTTTCCCTTTAGCTCACAGACCTCTGTCTGACCACAAGGACTCACCGTTACTTTAAATATTGACTACGTCATGTAATAGCGGAGTCTGTATGAGATAATGGCACTGAATCACAGGGCTGATACATGGGCTTCCAGCAGATGACAGAACCTTGTCAGCAGAGACAGATCTTCGGGGACTTGAAAGTTAGACATAGAGTTTTTTTGCTAGGACATCCGGAAGGGCAGGCAAGGAGGTGGAGCTGGTTATTGGGTGCTTGCACCAGGCCACGGATGGCTGTATGGTATAGCTGGTAAAAGCCATGACCTTCACTGACCTGAGCCCTGCCAGGACATGTCCTTATATCAGTCGAGCCCACTGGGAAAATGGGTGTGCAGAAGAGTGAAGGAGTTTTTGGTTCTCATAATGCAGTATGACAGCCAGTTCTGTTTCTCATCTTCTTCCTGTTTACTGTTTGGTTTGGTCTGGTTTTTACTGCTTTGTTTTGCTGTTTTTTTTTTTTCCTGACTTCTAGACTTAGGGGGAAAAAAAGGATTGGGACAGTGGGGAAGAAGAAAACTTCATCAGACCTGCATTGAGAATTGTCATCCTGACAGCCACTGCTCAACCGGTTGCTGACTGTAGAGGTATGCAGCCTCCAAAAGGCTTAATGTCCCCTCTCTTTAGCTTTGTGCTGACACCTCTGTGTGTGAGTATGAGCTTTGACCCAAGTGAGGATTTGTTTTTGTTTGTTTTTAAGTTTGAGAACTGTTTTGACATCCAAATGCACTGCAGCCTGTGCAGACTCTGGGGACATCTGTGCTTGGTGCCAAGCTGGCTCACCCCACGCCCATGGGCAGGATGGGGATCCCTGAACAGGGTGTGCCTCCTGCCACCAAAACCCCCCATGCCCCTCCCAGCAGCTGGTGATGTTCATGGGTCATATCCAGTGTTGGTTTGACGTCAGGTACAGAAATAGAGCAGCAGGAACAAGCGCCTTCCCCTTTGAGCAGAGGGCACCGACCACTACAAGCCGTGTCTGTGTCTGCTCCCTGGTCCCAGCACTACTTAGCTTTTCTTTTTCTCCGCTGCTTTGATGGGAGGAGGGGAGTCCTCATACAGAATAGCCAAAGGCATTTTCATAGCATGAGGAAGCAGGGTTTCAAATCCCCTCTTGGATGAAGGAGTAATCTTAACCATTTCCTGTCTTGTACTTACAGGGAGGAGCAGTGACAACTTTATGCTTTCCCTGTGTTTCAGGACAGCGAGATTCGTGTGCTGCTAAAACCCCAGTCCCGCTTTGGATCTGCCCCTTAATAACCACATGGATACATTTGGACTGGACATCGCCTGCAGACTGAGGACTGCCCTCTGAGGGGGAGGATGGCAGCCCCACTATTGATAGCCCAAGTGCACGCTCCCCCATTTCCTGCAGCCTCTGCAGCTTCAGGCCTGGCTGTGCGTGCCCTGCTGTGCCTCTGCCTGATGCGTGACACAGAGGAAGCCATGTGAGGCAGTGCTGGTGATGGAACCTCCCGCAGCCGGGGCAGGTGACGTGCAGGGCTGCGTGGGGGTGGGAATGGGGCTGTGAGACCAGAGCTCTGCTGCGACCCGCAGCCCAACCACGCCCTCTGGGTTCCACATTTCCCAGAACAGAACTCACCCTGGTGCTGCTTCTGAGCAGCTCAGAGTTCCCACGTAACCTATTTTTCCTCTGTTCTGTGCTATTGCCACAAGTGGGGTCGGGTGAGATGCAGCCTCCCCGGCTGCTGGGAGCAGATGCTGCGCAGCATCAGGGAGAGCATGGGTGTCAGTCTGCAGACGGGGTGTTGGAACAAGGTCAGGGAAAATGCTTGGACTTTTTTCTTTTCAATTAATGGAAAATTGGCTTTTTGATAAGATCAGAACTTCCCAGGAAACCATCCTCATTCCTCTGAGGTTTGGAGTGTTTTAGGGTGACGGTGAAAGCTTCAAAGTTGAAAATAAACTTAGTGCAACAATCTGAAAATGTAAAGCGTGGGGAACAGAAACAGAGCTGACCCCGTGGGAGCTTTGGCTCAATTGCAGCTGGAGCTGCTCCCTGCCAGGAAAATACCTTCAGTAATCCACGAAGGAGCCTTTTTCCATTGCTCCATGAAGGAGAACTGTCCTGAAATGTGACTGCTGCACATAAGAAGGGGACAGACCTTTCCTTTCGGCCTGGCAGCGGTTGCACTGCGCTGGGTGTTGCTTCAGGATGGTGTCAGCCTCGCTCTATGGGGACAGAGGGGCACTGCTGGACAAATGCACTGTGCAGAGCGCAGAGGATGCTTGGAGAAACCCGGAGCATCCCTATGAGCTGGTGCAGAGCCGTCCCATGGGCACAAGCTGCACTGCTGTTTGCCCATGCAAGGCAATACCTCTGTTCTCTGGGTGTCCACAGAGCGTCAGATAAAGGCTGTGAGATGGTAGGACGAGAGGTGATGACTCAGGTTGGACATTAGGAAAAAACTTATTCTCCAAAAGAGCGGTGATGCACTGGCACCAGAGGTGCCCAGAGGTGTTCCAGAACCATGGGGATGTGGCACTGAGGGACACGGTGATGGGCATGGTGGGTTGGGAGTGGGGATCTGAGGGTGCTTTTCTGATCTTAATGATTCTGTGATTCTATGACAGAGAGCACCGCTGGGGCCACAGAGCACGCAGAGCCCTGAACCCGACTCATGTGAGCGCTGAGGCTGTCACAGCACTTCCTGTATGAAGAGACCGTTGGTGCTAATATGAATAACCCACACCGCTCCAGCAGCGGAGGAACGGCTGCTGTCCCACCTACGGTATTTCCTAGGTGGGAAAACCGAAGCACAGTGAGTTTTTCTCATCTATTTCTGAACTTCTGACACCCATCGCCTGCCTCCCGCACATCCGGGGCTGGTGATGTTGGCCAGTGTGGGTCGGGGGATTTCATTCCCATTCTGAAATGGGACCAGCCCAGTCACAGCCCGATGGACCTAGGGCGAGAGCCCTGTTTGGGGCTGCTCCGAAACGCATACGTGTTCATAAGATGGAGAAAAAGCTTAAAATCTGCATTATCTTAAAATACGAGTGCTGCAGTGAAGTGTGTCTGATGTTTCTGGATCCTCCGGGAGATGCTCTGTGTACCCAGCCGGGTTTCTGCAGGTGTGTGTGAGGCATCAGCGCTGCAGGTGCTGCCCTGCCATGCAAGATGGTGATGCGTGCTGGGGTGAGAGCAGGCCGAGGGCTGTGCTGAAAGCTGGGGGAAAGGGAACTGCTTACTATGTGCCACAAGGAATGCAAGCAGATACTGGAAAAGAAATGGTTGTTTTCATTGCCACAGCCACATTACAGTGTGCCTTTGGTCTCTGTGAATTCGTGGTGAACGCAAGTACGCAGGCTGGCAGTGGGCTTCTCTTTTATTAAATGGAAGGGTTTTAAAACAACAAAGAAATGGGATTCACATCATTTTTTTTTCTACGAAATATTTATGTTTTCATAAGTTAAATCTATAAAACAGCGTTAGCATTAAATAAAGTCTTCATATCATCACAGTATTTTTATGTTTCAAAAACGTAACATTTCAAATGTTCCCATAACAATTTTACAAGAAGGTGCAAACGAAATGCCAGCTGAGCACAAAGCTGCTGTCGCTTGATTTTTGAAAGACATGGCCATTAGAAACCCACCCACCCACCCTTGAATATTTCTTTAGAAGTCTCTCTGAGCCTGTTACGTGGCTCCTGGGGCTCAGCAAAGAGTGGGTTCCTATTGCTTTAAGCTTCAGACAGCTTTGGTTCCACTGACAGCATCTCAGCCAAGCTGGGGTTAAGGGCCCGAACGTCGTGAGTTGGCCTTTGTAAGGTTACAGGAAGTTGCTCAAATATTGCAGTCTCTGGATCCTGGGCTCGGGGTGAGCTCACTGCTGTGCTGATGGTAGTGCAGTGGCAGATGGGTGGTACAGAGCCACTTGTCCCATTCCTGGGGAAAGAAAGGGACCCGGGAGGCTCGCTGGAGCCTGAATGAATACCCTTGAAGCAGGAACCTGTGCTTGAAGCTTATCACAGGCAGCAGTGAGGGCTTTGGGCTTTGCTAATGGTGTTCTGCTGCTTCTTACCCTGATCCAGAAGATTACCGACGTTAGAAAAGTAACTGGTGGTAGAAAAATAAATAAGTGATGGCAGAAAAACAACTGATGGTCGAAAAAAATGAGAGCAGAAAAATAGTGTCTGGGCACTCGAGTGACATTGTGATTTGGGGAGCTGTCATCTGGTGCACCCCCAGAAGTGATGCCTGGGTAACTGTTGGCACTGCAGGTCTGTTAGGCTCCTGGACGTTGTCAGCATGGCATGAGGTGGGCTCTGGGCATCCTATGGGAATGAGTCGCATTGCTCTGTGGCCTTATGCGTCAGGAGAATACACCACTGGGCCATACACATCCTTTTTGGACCAAATTCTGCATAGGGAAACCCCCAAATCTCTGCTACCCCTTGTGTGGTGCTGGTGTGACTGTGACATGGCCAGGTGACAGCAGGCATGGCTCTGTGTCCTGCCCCTGGCTGCCCAGCTCAGGAATGGGGAACTACACGGGGTTAATTTATACAGGGAAAATCTTCAGCCAAGATATTAAAGCACAATGGGTTTTTCAAGTTCTTCTTTTTCTTTTTTTTAAAGCTCAAATCCTCCCTGAAATCAGTGGCCAAACCTCAAAACCATGGGCACGGGCAGCCCTGCGCTAGCAGTCAGTGGGATTGTCCTGCAGCGTGTCCTGCACGTGCTGCTGGCCAGGAGCGTGCAGAGGGACGTTGTCCTGCAGCGTGTCCTGCACGTGCTGCTGGCCGTGGCCATGCAGCGGGGCACTGTCCTGCAGCTCCTGCCGGGACAGCCGCCTGCGGAACTCGTCCGTGGTGAAGTAGTAGAGGACTGGGTCCACGCAGGAGTTGAGGCTGGCGAGACACAGGGCAACAGCGTGGAACACCGAGATCACCTTCTGGATGCAGCAGTTCTTAATCTTTTTGGTTTTGACGAAGAAATCCAGGGGGAAGCTGATGTGGTAAGGCGCGAAGCAAATCAGAAATACCAGAGCGCAGGTGAGAATCATCTTCAGAGCCTTTTTTTTCTCCCCGAGGTCGGGTGAAGCAGAATTTCTTTCCTTCAGCGATATGACTGTCTTCCAGGAGCAGTATAGGATGATCAGCAGGGGCGTCACGAACCCCACCAGCTCCCCGACGGTCATCATGATGATGGAGGTAGGAAGGTCCACCTCCTGCACGGGCAGGTCCGCGAAGCAGGCGTTGGTGGTGTTCTGCGTGAGCCTCAGCAGGGGGAAGGGCAGGCAGCCAACGCACACCACCACCCAGCCCACGATGCTGATGTACACGTCGCAGACGCGCTTACAGTCGCTGAATCGGAAGGGGTACATCAGGAACAAGAAGCGCCGGACACTGATGCACACCAAGAAGTAGATGCTGGCGTACATGTTGACGTACTTCAGGTAGAAGCAGAGCATGCAGAGGCCTCCTCCAAATTCCCACGTCCCGGTCAAGTAGTAGAAAATCCTCAGGGGTAACGATAAAACCTGCGATAAGTCAGCGATGGCCAAGTTGATCATAAATATCACGGCCCTTTTCGTCTCTTTCATGTAGCCATAGAAAACCCACAAAGCCAACACGTTTCCTATGAGTCCAGGGATGAGGATGAAGGCGTATGTGACGGCGTAGTAGGGCTTGAGGTCAGTGCTGGCAGAGCAGCTGGAGCTGTTCTCCATGGCCCCAGCACCCCCGTCCTACTGCGTCTTGGGGGCTGTGAGCTCAGTGCTGCCCCTGCCCCAAAGCTTTGCTTCCCCACCTTCCAGGCACTATCTGCCTTTGCTCTTCATGAATTTTGCTGCTGTGACTGTGTAGGTGTGTGGGATTGATGCTCCAGTGCGATAACATCGTCCTCACCGGGCTGACCTGAGGTTGAAATCAAAAGGTTTAAGGCCCTCCAGCACCAGTGTTGGTGTGTGAGGCTCAGAGACCCGACCGCCCCACGCCCTCGGCCAGGAGCTTTGTGCATTGGTCTCAGCTGTGCTGCTGTGTTCTCAGAAGCTGCCCAATGTCAGTGCAGCCACTGGCAGTGCTGGCCGGGGTGCGATCCCACGTGGAAACACATCATCACCTGCTGAAGCAGTGGGCAGCCCAGTGCCAGTCTGTACCCACGCTGGGTGGCACTGCAGACCCTCCTTCGATGCAGCTGAAAGACAAAGAGATGTGGTTAGGGCACTGCGTGGGGTCGCTCACAGGAAAGAACGCTGGAGGATGTGCAGAAACCAGGGAACATCTCTGTCCATAACAGAAACACCAGTGGGTGGCATCTGGTGGCATCTCCTCACCACCCACCCGGCACTGTGCACAACCAGGTGCCAGACCCCCAAGGAATGAGCAGAATGTGGGTTCAATCGCCCCTGCAAACCAGGGCACGGGCGGCAGCTCCCCGCGTTGCAGGACAGATTCGGGCTGTGAGCTGGTTCTGCAGCCCCAGCTGCACATCAGGCGCTTTCTGCCACCTGAGTGCACACACGGCAGTGAATCTGACTTTCTCCCCATGGCTTTTTTGAGCTTTTCTTTCAGCCACCTGGTGAGCGTCAGCCCTGGAAATCCCAGGTATCGGTTCCGCATCAAGCAAGTAGGTGAACTTTGTTTAAGACTTGTTTGCATGGTGAGCGGCTGATCTTACCTAAATATATCAGACCAAAAATAAGCCCAACAAGCAGATCTTATAAATACAGGGAGGGGTTCAGCCCTCTGACCGACATTGCTCTGGTTTGGCTTTTGCTTCAGTGTGAAGAACTGAAGTGGGAACAGTATGGGTGCCATGTGGGTGCAGCGGACATGGCTATAGAGCTGCATCCTGCTGTGCTGCGCGGTGCTTCTTCCTGTGCTAAAATACAGTGTCTGCGAACAAAGCTGACGTCTTGCACGTGTCAGTGTGGCTGTACTGCTGCTTTGGGTTATGAAATGAGAATATCTGTAAAAGGAAACAGTTCCGGGGGCAGCTTTCTGTGTCCCTTTGTACCATGCAGCGATGAGCCCAATGAGATGGAGATGTTTATTTCCAGGGAGCCAACATCCAGTGTAACCACGGGCAATAATCACATTCACTACAGAAGCAACCACTACTGAGTTGTGGGCTCATTTTGCAAAGGCTTCCCAATTCTTATATTAGCTCCAAGGTTGATCATCAGCCACGATTCATTCCAGAAGCGTGAGTAATGTGTGAGTCACAGAGGTCTCTCACCATGGCTGGGGGCTCCCATTGCTGCTTGCTGTACTGGTACCAGTAGCAGGGGGTGGTGGGACCAGGCTTTGGCAGCAACCATGGGGTTCGGCATCACGAGGAGGAGGAACAGACGGCCAATAGGAGGAACAGCTGCAGGGTCCCCCTGTGGGTGCCCAGGGACTTTCCTGCTGCCCACCCGGGGTTGGGGGATGCTCTGCAGCCCCAGGACACCCCGATGCAGTGAGAAACTGCTCCTCGGAAATCCCGGCAGCCGCAGTGCTGAACACAGTGCTTCAGACAGGGCGCTGCATAAAAGCCAACCAGAGGCTGAAATAAATGCTGTAGAAAGGGGAAATTTTGTTTCACGGCAGCTCGGGGCTGTGGTGGGGGTGAGGCATGACTTCCTTCTTCCTCCCAGGCTTCTGCCCCCTCTTCATTTTGCCAGCAGTCCCCATGGTCACACACTTTAGGGTGCCAGATGGAGGCTTCTTGTACGGTACTCCATGGGTAACGAGTAGAAGGTATTGAAATGTAATCTCATAACTATATAAGACTGCTTGTGGGTTTTGGAAAAGAAGTCCTCCCTCTCTGGAACCGTATTTCTGGCAGATATTTGGGTTTACATCTTCTTCTCCTGGGGCAATTCTGCATCTTGCTGTGTTAGCCATGCAGGTGCCTCTCTTTCCTTCTTTGGTAGCATCTGCCCACAGGAACCACTGTGTTTTTGTTGGCCATCAGGTCCTCGTGTGTTTGGTTGTCCCAGTGATGTCACTGTGCTTGGAGCCAGGTGAGCCCCGACCTCTGTGCCCCCACCCCGGAGCTGTGTTGGGAGCAGAGCTTTGTGTCCCAGCCCCGGGTACCAGCAGCCTCTAGAGCATCCATCCCGTGCAGCGTCTCTTCTGAGCTGAGCACCCCCTCTGCTTTGGGTCATCATAAAATATTTGCTAACCGTCTGTTTTCAAGGCAGATACAGCTGTTCTGGTTTGATTCAGCTGCAGAGCACCGGAGCAGCTGCCCGTTCATCATCGCCTGTGGTTGCTTGAGACATGAGTCACTCAAGCGCTGAGTGCTCATTACAGAAGAAGAGCAGCGAGAGCCAAGATTGTACAGGTTAGGGCTGGGGGGCATTGGCACAGCTGAATGAAGTTTCCTTCCGTTGTTCCTCATTAACCTCTCATTTGCTCACGCCCCAGGTGTGTGAGTGCTGCCAGCCCTATCCCCGCAGTGCTGGGAGCGGTTTGGCTGCCGGGTCAAGCAGTGAGGAGCCCCCGTGGGTGACCGTAACCCCGCCATCACCCCCAGGACTGCTTGTGGGGATGATCAGGTCAGACGCTCCGTCCCAGGAGCGCTGGCTGGGGCTGCCCCAGGAGCAGCAGCTGGGCAGGCGGGGGGATTTCAGCTGGGTAAGTCCCACCGATGTGCACGAAAATGTAAACACTTGAATTCCCGGTGAGATACTCTGCTTTTGCCTCTTCGCCATTTGCCCAAGCTCTTCTCCTCCCTTGGTGATATTTATCCACGTTAAAAATGGAAAATGCGCACCAAGGGAGTGCTGGGGTTCAGCCTGGAGCCTGCGCTGTGTCCGTTCCCGGGTGCACTGTGGCTGTCTGGTCACCAAAGCCATGAGTTTCCCACCCAAACCGCTGGCACAGCCTCGGGGCACAGCTGTGTGCCCCCGGGTGAGCAGAGCCGGTGCTCCTGCAGCGCACGCTCCACCCCATCCCCGCAGCAGCGTCCCCAAGGCACAGCGAGCACGGAAAAGCCTTTTTTCCCCTAATTTTTACCATCGATTCTTGCTTTTAGTCACCTAACTTCGAAGGTTTCTGATGGTGCCCCTCTGCTCAGCATCCCCTGTCCTCTCCTATTGCAAGAGGCACCAAGTCGCCTTGATAAGAGGTTGGAACTAGCTGATCTTTAAGGTCCCTTCCAACCCAAGCCATTCCGTCATCACCCTGGCACTAACAATAACAAAAGCACAACCTGCCCCCAGCAGCGAGTCCGACCCGAGCACAGCGGGGCCGAGCAGCGCGCTCCTACCTTGGCAGACCCACGGCCGCGGTGCCCGGCTGTGCTCCCACCGCTCTCAGTGCTCAAAGCAAAAGTGCAACTGCTGTGGCGGGTTGTGCAGGCTGCGCCGGCGCAGGGCCCTCCCCGCAGGGCTCGCCTCACTGCTGCTCGTGGTGTCGGGGCAGAGCTCAGCGTGGTGGTTTGTTGTCTCCCTTTTCTTTTCCCTTTTTTCCCCGCTTGTTTATGTGGTCAAGAGCTCTACGGAAGTGCCGCTGCTTTCGGTGGGTTTTGGAAGCAGTGGTTCCTGCCCGATGCTGTCACCTCTTTGTAGAGCCCCTCGTTGCGAGGGCACGGGGCTAATGAGGCTGAGAGCTGTGTTCTCTCATCTGTTCACGTTGGATATGAGGAAAAAGTCATTCTCAGACAGAGCGATGACACACAGACTGCCCAGGGAGAGGTGGGGTCACCGTCCCCAAGGTGTCCCAGAGCCGTGGGGATGCGGCACTGAGGGATGTGGGGATGGGCATGGTGGGGTGGGCTGGGGTTGGGTTGGAGATCCTTGAGGTCTTTTCCAACCGTAGTGATTCCATGATTCATATGAGATCATTTTGCTCTTTTTTCCTTCCTCACCGCAGAGATATGGACTGGGGCTGCTCTCCCTGTGCCACCCTGCTTGTTGGCACCCAGCACAAAGGTGCCCTGTGGGGATGAGAGTTCACATGCTTTTAATGCAAAATGCGGAAGCATTTGATCACTTCTCTGTTTCTTTAAGCATTCTTTCCCTTTGTTGATGGCAAATATAGAAATGGAAGATCTGAAGAGTGATGTGGAAAAACGAACGTGTGCATTAATTGATGTCTCCTTGGACACGGGTACACTGGAATTAATGGAGAAGGCTGCACTGGGGTCAGGGCTTTCCTCTGTGGTGCGTCGTGATGTCATGATTTTACTGAGCAGTTATAGCAGTTATCTCTTGAAAAGGTGTGGGTGCCCCATCCTTGAGGTCTCCGAGCCCATGGTTGGGCCCTGTGCAGCCTGAGCTGGGGGCACCCAGCGCGCAGTGCAGGGCTTGGAGCTGGGTGGGCTTTAAGATCCCTTCCAACCCAGTTATTCTGACTCTATGAGATCAAGAAGGATTGTTGAAGGGTTGAGGACTGATCATTCGATTCATTGTGGTGGACACAGGGACACGCTCCGGTCCCCGTGGTGGCATGGCCCTGTGCAGGGCTTGCATCTCCCAAAGCACATGGGCACTTGGCTGCTTGAGCAGCTGATGTCCTAATATACAGAGCTCACAGGCAGTGCTTTTGAAGCCTGATGATTACTTAATGCACGGTAATTAATCTTGTGTGGGAGCTGTCAGCACTGTGGTGTGCTCACCGCAGCACTGTCCCTTGGGCTGAGGGTTGGATTGATCTGCTGCTGCTTTTGGAATCAAAGCACAGGGGTTGTGTTCTGCTGCTTCTGTGGGGCTGGTGGCCTTGGGGGCCCTGGGGAGGTGCTCCCTTGGTCGTGTCAATTCCGTAGTGTTTCGGTCATTGCTTTTAGCAATGGGGAACGTCCCTGAGCGCGTTGCGCCTCCTGGCAGCTGCTTGTGCTCTCTGCAGGGTGCTTTCAGCCAAACCCTTTTCTTCCATCCTTTCCTTCCCAAAACCATGTAATGTAAGATCTGGCAGTCCCAGGGCTCCTCAGCCCCAGGGCTTGCCGAATGACCCCATGAAATGGGGCAGGTTGGGCAGCGTGGGAAGCAGCTTGCAGCTGTGTGCGTGCCTGCCTGGTACGCTGTGCAGCTCAGGATGCTCCACTCCCCCATCGTGTGGTTTCGGGTGCTGCTTTAAAAGTCAGCAAAGTGCCGGGAATAGAGGCAGCACCAAAAAAACCCTCATACCTATATAGTGCCTGGGCTCTGAAAATGGTTTTTTGTTTCCTGCTCAGCTGTGCGATGGATGCTTCGCTTTACGCTTTCATTTCTGCTGAAGCCGGCCTGTTTATAAGAAGGCATGGCCCTTGTTTGGGCAGCACTTACTGTACAGATAAGCTTTTTGTTTTAAAGCCATTTTTGGGAGCATAACCATATCCTGTTTTGGCAGTGCCCTGCTCACACTGCACCGTGCCGTGGCCATCCTCCCCATTTCGGAAGCTGAAAGTAGGGCTTGCAGTTGGGGTGGCTGCACGCCTTCCCACTCTGGGCTGGTGCTAATGAGCTGGTTTGCAACTTAGCAAGGAGGAGCCCAGGAAGGGCACACAGGGCATGGGATGTGTGCAAGGGGAGCTGGTGCTGCTCTCACCATCCCATGGCCAAAAAGTTCTGCCTGGGGATGAATTTCCTCCTTCTCTGCCTATCTCAGGGAAATATCCTTCAAACATAAAGAAAATACAGATAAAAAATCCCCTGTGGGTCAGTGTGGCAGTTCCTGCTGGGAAAGCCTCACTGGGTGCAGTGGGGCCAGGCTGCATTGGGTCGCAGCAGTGACCCTCACAGTGTGGCGTGTCCCAGCAATGCACAAGTGTGAGCATCAGTGCGCTTTTCCACAGCCCTTTCCCCGTGCTGTCAGCAGGGATCTGTGGTTGGCACCGCGTTGCTCTGCTCCCTCTGTTGCTCAACCGATGCCATTGGGGTACACATCCGTGCCCTGAGCTTCGCAGGGCGGTGGCTGAGCCCATGAATCCAAACTTGGCCGTGGGTCGGATGAAATCACACCCGGCTGGAAAACCGCTCCCTGCCCCGGTTTGCTTTAAAGCAACAAAATCTGCTGTCTGTGCATCTGTAGTGCAGTGTGAGGGGCGGTCAGCGCAGCTCCAGCCGAGCGGTGCATGTCACGTTGCATGTCATCTTGCTGCCAAACCACGGGGCTGGGGCTCGCTCCCGGATGGGGGGTGCAAGCTCTGCCCCCGCTCAGTGCTTCTGCGGAGGCAAAGAATCCTCGTGGGGCTGGGCTGGAAGTGTGCGGCCAGAGAGGGAGGAAAAGGTATTTTTAGCAGAGAGAAAAGCGGCCGTACTTCCCTTCCTGCAGCGCTCTTGGAAGTATTGTGTGCGAGAGGCATCGCCCTGGGCAGTCCTTGTTTAAGGGCTGCAGAATGTTGGGTGTATAATTAATGGCACGCGGGTGGAATAACTCACTGCCTGTGGATAGCATAGCTAAGTGCACGTGGGATCTCAGGACGTGGTGCCAAATGCAGGGAGCCCAGCTTTGCTGCTCACCTGCAGGTGAACACGCTGAGCCCTCACCCCCCGCTCCCCCTTCTCTCCAACCTTCGGCTTTTCCTGTGCTCCTGCAAAACAAACCATCAGAGCAGCTGCAGTGGGAAGGGAATCTCCTCGGGTTTGGGTAAAACCCAGCAAAAACCCTTTTCTGCTGAAGCAGAACCGGTGACAGCAACAAGAAAAGCTTTCACTGAATCTGAGTGAGGTACAAAAGCAAAGTCCCCTCCCATCATCTCTCTGCTCAGGAAATTATTAAAGCTGTCTCTGTAGCAGCAGCAGCAGCAGCAAACTCATTGCTGTCCTGCGCACGTAGCCCCCAAAGGGTTTCTTACTGCCGAATTTCCCCTGTGAGCTGCGGTGCAGGTAGGGCCGCCCGCCGGCACAGCCGCCGCTCTCTGCACGTGGCTGACTGCTGCCAGTTTTGATTTTGCTTTCTTTTCCCTGTTTTCCCTGGGGAGGAAGCGGTGAGGTCGCGGCGGTGAAGGAGCTGCCGTGGCCGGGTTTGCCTTCGCTCAGCGCTAAGAGCGGTCGCTGGGCCCCACCTGAAAGTCCACCTCAACGTGCACGGATTTTCAGCCCTAAAAAACCTTTCTCCCCCTCCAAGCAAGCAGGGACACCCTTCCTTTTGTTGTTCCTGTGGGGTTTTGGTGAGGGGTTTGGGCCAGCAGGGGGCAGCGTGCGCTGGGGGCAGTGTGTGCGTGCTGCCTGCCCTCGGTGTGCAGTACACAGCCAAGAGTTCTGCATGTTCCCCGCCTGTCCCCTGCCGTGCTCCGGCTGCAGAGAGGCACCGCCTGCTCACGCATGGGCTGGAAATGTGCATCCAATTATCAATCAGCCTGTTCTCTATCAAAAAAACCCCTCTACTCTCTGCTTACACGTACTGAAGTCATTCTCCGAGGGTTTTTGGCACTGCAGTCGCCAGTGCTTTGGTCTGCGAGAGCAAAGCTCCAACCCATGTGCTGCCCATGGGGCTGCGGTGTTAGTGGGGCTTTTTGGAGCCTCTGCCAGCACAGATGGGGTCAGGAGCGGGATGGGCACCCCTGGAGCTTGTGCTCTGCTGGGGGAGAGCTGGTGTGGGGCTAGCTGATAAATGGAGCAAGTGCAGCTGCCGAGAAGAGCATAGAATGGAAATACTGCCTGAGCGTGGTGCTTGGGGCTCTTTGAAGAAGGCTCAAATCAGTCCCTACAACCACAAGATTATTTGCAAGTGGCAGCCTTTAAAATAATACCCGTGGTGTGCAAAGACTTGTCGAGAACATTTTATTTCCCCCCGAGTTTGAAGTCCATAGGATGCACTCGGGTTGGGTTTGTAAACGTTTCTCGGTCCCCATTGAAGGCTGGGACCGTTTCTGGGTTATGAAGCAGAACCGAGAGGCTGCATAGCATCTGCATCAATGAGCAGAGGCTTGAGCAAAGTGCCGGGTAGCACGGGGCTCCTGCAATGGCAGGAGGGATGGCACTGCCTCCTCATCCTCCCGCTGCAGCTCTGATGTCCCGACCTGGCTGGGTTTTGCCCAGGTTGTTGGTTTTCCCAGGGGAGAGGTTTGCTTTACATGCAGATCGCTGAGTGTCCTGATCCCAGTGTGTGGAGACCAGGCTGCAGCAGAAGGGCTCCTGTAGCTGATAAATAGGTGGAACACTGAAACAACAACAACAGGGGAGCCAAGCACCTCGCAGTCCTGCGTGGGAGAAACACCGACACTGATGGTGGCTGTGATATGTTAGCTGTGATGTTTTGGGGAATGCTGTAAGGCAAACCGTCCCCAACAGCAACATCAAACCTTCCTTGGTCAGAATGTCCTCCCAGGTCTGGTCCCCACACCTGTCACGCCTGAGGGCAATTCAATACATCCTAACACGTATTTGGAGACCAACATATATTAATGCGTACTCGGAGACGTAACACAATCTTCACTCAAGCAATGGAAATGCCGAGATGGAGAGGAATGCCTCATTTTCAAGAGATGGACTCCAAGAGGAGCTCGTCGGGCTGCATCGGGGGGATCTCCATGCTGTTTATCCTCCCAAAGAACTTGGGGAGGGTCCAAAACCGAAACCGCGGCAGGTGTCTCCGCTTGGTGCGGATGTCGTGGCCGGCGTCGCTCACGGTGAGGCTGCGAGGGCTGCGCGCGAGGCGAGCCCGGAGGGCAGCACAGCCGTGCTGCAGCAGCTGGTCCTGGAACTCGGAGGTCATGAAGTAGTAGAGGACCGGGTCCAGGCAGCAGTTGAGGCTGGCCAGGCAGAGGGAGATGGGGTGGAAGCGGAGCGTGTTGCTGTGCATGGTGCAGTCCTTGATGATGTTCTCGATCACCATCATGAAGAAGGGGAAGTTGATGTGGTAGGGGGTGAAGCAGATGAAGAAGACGGCGGCGCACATCAGCACCATCCGCAGCGCCTTCTGCTTCTCGCTGGCGCTCTGCAGCTGCGTCCCCCCGTCCCGCAGCGACTGCCGCATCTTCCAGGTGCACCACGCGATGATGCCGAACGGGATGACGAACCCGAAGAGCTCCGCCACCGTCACCAGAGCAATGGAGGCTCCCGGCGTCAGCTGCTTGACGGCCAGGTCGGAGAAGCAGGTGGTGGTGCTGTTGGACAGGGCCGGGCTCCTGACGATGGGTAGGGGCAGGCAGGCTGCGCCCACGAAGAGCCAGACGGCCGCACTGAGCCCCACATCATAACGGCGCTTCCAGGCCTTGGCCTTGAAGGGATGCAGGAGGAAGAGGTACCGCTGGATGCTGATGCAGGTGAGGAAGCAGATGCTGGCGTACATGTTGAGGTACTTCAGGTAGAAGCACATCTGGCAGAGGAAGGTCCCGAAGGGCCACGTGTGGTTGATGTAGTAATACATCCGCAGTGGCAGCGAGAGGACGTGCGCCAGGTCAGCCACAGCCAGGTTGATCATGAAGATGACAGCTTTGCTCTTCTTGCTGATGAAGCGGCACAGCACCCAGAGGGCAGCGCTGTTGGCCAGCAGGCCGGGGATGAAGATGATGGTGTAGGTGGCTGCGTACAGTGTGCTCTGGAAGGACATCTGGGGCTGGCTGCAGTTCCCCAAGGACGTGTTGCTCTCCATCTCAGCCCGGAATCCTCGCTCACCAGTGGGTTCAGGCGGATGGAGGCTTCCTGAGAGGAGCAAACACAGGTGGTGTGTAGAATCACAGGATTATTAAGGTTGGAGAAGACCACCGTGCTCATCTAGTCCAACCCTTGAACCCTCACCGCAATGCTCACTAAACCACGTCCCCGTGTTGTGCCAAAAACCTCGTCATGTTTCCCCATGTTGAATCAATGCACTTTGATGCCCACGCTCTGGGCATCCTCCATGTTGTTCCTAGAAGATTTTATGTGCAAAACTGCAGCTGGATTTCGTGTTCCCCAGCCCAGTAATTGCCATTGCTAATGCCCAAGTGCATCTTCATCTCTCCAGGCTTTCTCCAGAACCACTTGTACTGCATAGAGCTTTCTGTCAAACTCTGATCAATTTGGTGCTCCCTGGTACACCTACAAGCGATTTCCACAAGCTACAAATAAAGAGGGGCTATGAATGAGCCTTTTTGGATCTGCGCAGAGGTTCGGTGCGAACCAGCAGCATGGCAATAAGCAGCACCCACAAACGATGCAGCAGAGCAGAGCAGTGGCTGGCCAGGGAGGTGCAGACAGATCCATCAGAGCTCTGGCTCCAGACTCAGGGCTGGGTTATAAGTTAATAGCCAGCCGAACGCACGCCAGCCCCTCTGCTGGTCCTGCTAACTCAATTTGGGCCCTCATGGTGCACTGTGCAGGCATTGTGTTATAGCAACAGGAGCGGTCCTCCAGCAGCAGGACATGCAGGAAGATAAATGGAGCAGAGTTTCTTTCCCTCCCCTTGCCTGCTTCTCCTCCCAGCACAGGGGTGCTAGCGGGTCATGCTGGGGGCTGGCGTGCCTGTGTGTGTGGAGGATGCTGTGGGGAGGATGCTCTATATGTACATAGGATACTCTCTCTATACAGATACAAAGGATGACAGAAATACGCATAGGAGGCTCTCGATAGATAGATAGGACACTATACATAGGATGGGCTCTCCACAGAGGTTCATAGGATGCTACATATGTATCCTATGTGGCAGAGCGGTTCTCCTGTCCCTGCAGCCCACATCCTAAGAGCTGTGGCCATGGGGATCCTCACTGCCCACTTCCTCCATTTGTTGGCTTTGCTTGCAGCCCAGCAGTGCGTGTTTCTTGGCTGAGCCATCACCTGGACGTGCAGTGTTGGTTTGGCAGTGCTTGCCAGCACTGGTGAGAGCAGGGGGAGCTCCCTGCCGCTAACAGTGAGGGTTCTGCCGGAGCTTGTCCAGCACAGCTCCTCCTGACAGCACCAGGTTTTCATTCATTATGGAGCAGGGATGCTGCCATGCTTTGGCAGGGCTTTGCCTGCAATTCCTTCATTGTTTTGATGTTTCTTTTTCTTATTGCCATTGGCGTAACAGGTAATGCCCTCTCCCCGCATGCAGACAGGAGCTGGGGGGGCTTTTCTCCGTGGCAAAGCTGAGCTTTATCCGGCTCCATGCTGAACTTCATGCCTGTCCTGGTGGTTTTACAGCTGGAAATGCAGAGGGGAGAGAGGGCAGTGCCGTCGGCTGTGGGGCTGCGAGCTCCAGCTAACTCTGTGCTTCATCAGGACACTAAGGCTGCTATCACAGCACCACGGTGCTTTTTGGAGCATGTGAGCAGTGTATTTTTCTGGACGTGTACATGGCTGTTGGTACTGGAAATCGCCTGGCTGCTCTGAATCACCGCCTGCCCCACCCAGCTCTGCATTTCTGCGGTACGGATTTTAGTGCTCCCAGATCCACTGGCAAACTCGTCCTCATCCTTTCCATGGGTTTGTTGGACAGACGACGCCGTGCCGGAGTCTGGCTGCCGCGGGATGGGATGGGATCGGGAGGGATGGGGTGGAAAGGGATGGGATGAGACGGGACAGGACGGCAGAGCGGCCGCCCTCCAGTCCCGTTCAATGCTGGGATGCTGGAGGGAGAAGCAGCTGAGTAAAGAAAATACTAAGAAAAAGAAAATACGAAGAAAAAGGAAAAGAAAGAAACCCCACACTTCTGGCTTGAAGCAAGCTGCTGATTTCAAGTAGCAGAGGCTTTTTGGAACCTGTGTTTCAAGCAGTAGTTCTGTTGTTTAATCCAAGCGCTGGTGGGAAATGCATAAACAGAGCCGGTCGGTTCCAGCAGCTCCTGCCCATAACAAAGCTGAAGTTCTTTGCTTTGGAGGCGATGCTTGCTGCAGGCTGCCTCCTGCTCGTGTGCACAGCGCTCTGCTCCCCCCTCCCAACCAGCGGCACAGAAACTGCCAGAATATAAAACCAAATATAAAACAGAAAATCAAACCCCACCGCGGCAGCGTTGCTCAGAACTGCCACAGCTTCTATCTACGGGAACAAACACATAGCAGCAATGGGGCTTACCTCCCCGCAGCTCCCATCCTGCGCGGGGCTGCCATCCATGCTATGCCGCAGGAGCAGTGAGCCCTCGGCTTTGCTTTGCGACGGCTCCTCGCGGCGCTCCCGGCTCCAGCAGCTCCCCTCCAAACTCCCACATGTTTTCGGAGCGCTGGAAGGAATCCTGCCGGCATCTGCAGCCCGGCACAGCGGCTGCAGCACAGGAAATCCTGGATTTCGTTTCCCTCCAGCACACAAAATGTGTACAGCGAATGACGTGAAAACAGCTGGAAGGGCGGTGATGTCACTGCACTCAGTGCCACGGGACGGAGCTCGGGTGCGCTTTTCTTTCTGTTCGCTCCGAAGTTGTGCAGTGGGAATGTGAGCCCCGGTCAGTCCGCTTCTCCTTTTCTCTGCTGCCCCGTGCCCGTGAAAACTGTTACGAACTGAAAGGGAAACCAAACGCTGGGTCAGAAGGAAGCTGCTGGGAGGCAGTGGTTTCCATGCATCTTCTTGGAATTTCTGTTAACCTCAGATGATGAAGCCTATAGACTAAAGCTTATAGGGCTCTGGAATTTATTTCTGAAATAATGTGATAGATTAAGATGGAAAATTTCCCCAAACAGTACATTTTTACAAGAACAGGAACATGTGTATCTATATATACACACACATAACTTTTACTTCTCCTACTGCTGAGAATGACCTTCTTCTTTCTCAGCTGCTGAGCACCGTCACACATCATTTAACTTCCGAGCCGCCTCATTCACAGCGCTGTGTTTTCTGGCCCTGGGGTTGGTGAAGCTGAGGTGGATGCTGCCACATTCCCCTTTCATCTTGTACTTAGTGTGCAGTAGAAATAAGTGTTCTTTGATGATCTTTGTAGGTCCTTTTCGAATATCCTACCCTACCCTACCCTACTCTACCCTACCCCATCCCATCCCATCCCATCCCATCCCATCCCATCCCATCCCATCCCATCCCATCCCATCCCATCCCATCCCATC
>JANHGO010007973.1:0-48639 GCA_024606505.1 Aquila spilogaster | reverse complement strand
ACCTCCGCCCTGGGGGCCGGGGGGTCCCCGCGGGGTGTGGGGTGGGCAGAGCCGGCGGCTCTGACGCCTCCCAAACTTTTGTGCCGTGGAACGCTCGCGGCTTTGTTTCTGCCGGCTCGGTGCCTGCACGAAAGGAAAAAAACAGCAACGACCAACAGACCCCTCGTCTTTCACGGCAGACGAAGTCATCTTCTGTACTGCCGTTTTGGGTTAAATTGTCGGGAACTACTGGTTTGCAAATATAAATGCAGTTTTCTTCTCTTTCACCTGCCCACCGCGGCAGCACCTCTCTTTGGAATGTGTTGGGGAGATCTGTGCCCTCAGCGCTGCTCTCATTGCATGACTCGTGCATCTGTTTGTATGCAATCCTCAGGCATTTCACTCCAAACGAGAACGCAGTTGAAGCCATCGGTACCGTGTCAATACGTGTGCTGGCCATAAATTTGTCCTGGTGATCACTTTATGTCTAGAGGAGATAGAGCTCAGCCAATAGACTGAAGGAGACGGACCTACCAGCTATTAACACACAGAAAGTCACAGCTCCTGGTGTTGCAGAAGCAATTTCTCAATAACTGCAACATGAGCAATATGTGTCTTTTAAACAAGAAACCAGGGGACCACACGTGCCTGCCAATGGCCATCTCTTGAGCTACCATGCCAGGCAGATGTACTCATTGCACAGCATAATACATGGATATGGACCGCGGAAGTACAGCTCTGAGCAGCCTGCTGTGCTCTCACAGAAGGCTTAGGGCCCCTGTGAGCATCCCAGTGACCTCACTTTCTTGGAGGGAGGGTTCTTCATTTGAGAGTCTGGGCTCTGTGTTTTCCAGAGAAGATGAGTGAAATTTTGGAGCAGTTCATTCCCTTAAAGCTTGAGAAAACAATCTGCCAGCACACTTCAACCCCGTGCTGTCCCAGGTTACATGTATTCAAAACTTCATTATCTGTTTGCAGTACTTATATCTATTCTTTTTGAGAGAGAAAAGTCTTTTTATCAATCTTAACAAGTACGTGTTAAGGTAATTAAACATTTAGAGGGCTTTACAGTGTCACTCCGAGTAATTACCTTTCAGACACATTCCACATATGCTATTTTACAACTTGTCTGACTTCGGCAGTATCATTTGAGAGATTTGGGGAAAATCAGGTTGGATATCAGGGAGAGGTTCTTCACCAGGGGGAAGTCAGGCACTGGCGTGGGGTTCCCAGGGCAGTGCTCATGGCCCCAAGCTGCCAGAGTTCAAGAAGCATCTGAGCAACAGTCTCAGATATAGGGCTTGAATTTTGGGTGGTCCTGCGCGGATCCAGGGGCTGGACTTGATGATCCTTGTGGGCTCCTACCAACCTATGATATTCTGTGATTCTATGAGATTTCTTCACTGGCAAACTCAAGGCAGTGCTGATTCATGTGTTGTTTTTTTTTTCTTCTTCTTCTTTTTTTGCTCTTTGTATTTGGGGAGAAGTGAAAGTGCACAACTACTTCTTATTCACATTCATCCCGAGTTGCCTTAGGCATAAATTTGGCCATTATGTTTACACCTCATTGGGACAATAGCAAATGGGATGGAAAGATATCAAATAAAAGAAGGGTTGCTGAAATTTTATGTTGGATCTATTTTTCTGTCAACATTACATTACTCTAACAAATCAGTATTGGATCATTTAAGATGGATTCCCCCTAGTTTTCATCATAAAAGAAGCAAGGAAGTCCGTATACTTTGATAGCATATCTTCAAGATACTGTCAGAGTTGTACTTAGTTGCAAACAGCAGTCATTGTAATTCTCCATGACATATAGGTCACCAAGGAACAGTTCTGCTATAATATTTATTTTAATTCAATAAACTCAATAAAATATTCTTTTGCATTGTAAGTCTGAGACTGCAAATGACCTTCTGAATCTGCATTATGAATGTATTTAATGTTGCACTATACAGATGTACATATTTGAAATGTGGCACATAAAGACGAAATGGGGACAACTAAGACATGACACACCAAGGGAGCAGTCAGTGTTTGAACTGAGGGAACTGGGATTGTTTATTCAGGAGAAGAGGAGGCTCAGGGGAGACCTTATTGTTCTCTCCAACAACCTGTGGTGAGATGGGGATCAGCCTCTTCTCCCAGGTAGCAGCAACAGGATGAGAGGTAATGGCCTTAAGCTGTGCCAGAGGGAGTTTGGGTTGGGTATTAGGAAACGTTTCTTCTCAGAAAGAGAGGTGAGCCATTGGCACAGGCTGCCCAGGGAGGTGGTGCAGTCACTGTCCCTGGAGGTGTTGAAGAAACACATGGATGTGGCACTGAGGGACGTGATTAGTGGGCTTGTTGGGGATGGGCTGGTGGTTGGACTTGGTGATCTTAGTGATATTTTCCAACCTCAATGATTGTGTGATTCTATGAAATGCTTTGTCTTAAGCCTTAGGAAAGGCTCAGCAGAGAGAATGACTTAGATAGAGATTTTTAAGTCAAATGCAATTTTGTCAGCCTTAATTTTCAGCCTGCCATGTTGCAGCTGCTCAGAGGTTGGCTTTCATCTTTGGAAGACAGGCCTGGGTGAGAGACCAAAGCAAGACAGCCATGAAATGGCTGAGCCTCTGTGCACCAAGGGGAGCCAAGTGCTGCTGGTGCCCTTCGCATCAGCCACGGGGCAGTCAGACTGCTCCCTGATGTTTTTAAAATGACCTGTGCTATTTGTATAGAAGGACTGTTTTCAAAAGGTCACCTAACATAATAATTGGAGAACCAAATTATAACTGGTATCATTCTTTGCAGCAGCATGACAGGATGTAAAGGTCGCACGCAAGGGTGAGCTTAGGCAGAGCCAGTGGTGAGGCTTAGAAATGCAGTGTCAGAGCTGAAGGGCTGCTGGAGAGAGACATCGTGGCCCCAGCTCTGGAAGAGGCCTGGCTATGGCCAGCACTCTGCTGTGACAGTCACACAGAGGAGCTGGCACAGGAGTAAGTTGGAAGTGCAGGATTGTTCCTGCAGATAGGATGGTAACTGAGCACCTGGTCTGGCACCCTTGGGCTAAGCCCAACGTCCAGCCATGGAGCTGGGCAGCTCCAGCTGGATGTAAACAGCTCTCCCACACACACTGTTAGATTGATGGGGTACCTTAGGTGCACCTATCTCTGGCCATGATCCATCCTATGAGAAGGCTGACAGCTCCATAAAACATGCAGATTGCTTTGCTGCAGGCTGTCAGCAGCCCTGTCCCCGAATGCCACTCATAGCTGCCACTGCCTCAGAGCAGGTCATGGATCGGGGACCCAGGAGTGCCCAGTGCTGGCACCCACCTGCCCTGGCTGTGCAGCTGAGTGAGCTCAGGCAGAGGAAGGAGAAAGCTCATTGTGTTGTGCTGCCCAGAAAGCAGCCCCATCTGTTTCCTCAGCACCTGCTTGAGGAGGGACTGACATACAACATCACATAGTTGTCTTCTCCACTATCTCTGGAGTGAAGCGATGGTGTTTCTTACATCATGCTGAAGTTATCAATAACTGTGTTTGTGGGGGAGATTTTTTAAAATGCTTAATAAATCTCTACTGCATTTTTTCTTTCACTGCGTTGTCCTTGGTCAATAAAAATAACTTATGGAGCAGGGGGATATGATAGTATGAGGCAAGATGAATTATCTCTTTAGGAAGTGATGTACTTTTTCTCTATAGATGTAATATTGTACTTTCCAGGTAGTCACAAGAGGGCAATATGTAGGAGCTCCTAGTCATTTTGGAATGAGAATTAATCTCTTAATGTACTTTGAAAAGGTTTTAGCAGGCTTCTGTATAGCTGGATTCTCCTACAGAGCCCCTCCTCCCTTTGCTGGTAGAGCTGAAGTAAGAAGAAACATCATTGCATTTGGGTACTAAACCAGTTTTATTACTGCCTTTCACAAGCAAGATGTCAACCAAGTCATGTCATAACACAATATAATCCTGTAGTTCATATATTCAGCCTGCAGAACTGAGCAAAATTCAAATTGGAAACATTTTTCAAAATGTCATTCAATTAACAGCATTCCCTGTCAGGTAGGTGCAGGTAAAATAGCTGTAATTTAGGCAAAAGGCTTTTTTTTTCTTTTGTGCATCAGCAAAATAACATGCTAAACAGCACATTTAGGTTTTTACCTTTTGTCTTTTAAAGGCTTTCAGATAATAGAATGAGAAGTGAGCATCCTCAGCTGCAGTTAAGGTGGAAGGCCTCTTCTGCACCCAGGTTTTCATAGCCGAGAACACGAGGAATACAGTTCCCTCCACTAATGACTTCAAATGCTCGAAGCAGATGACTGTAGAGAAGGGGACTTCTGGAAACTGGCTCTTCCCACCCTGAGCTCTTTTCAGACAGGAGCATCTAAAAAGAGGTGGAAGAAGCACCTAGCATGGTATTTAGCTGTAACAGCATGGGAGTCTGGTTTGTGACTGCCACGAGTGTTCATTGAATTCTGTCTTGGCTTTAGGTTTGTAGAGGGACCCCTGCTTCCCTTCATTTGCCCAGCTGTGGCAGAACCAAGGACATGGCCAGAGCCAGCTTCACTCATCCTCAAAGGTTTGGGCACTGCAGGAATATCATCTGTCATCAAATGTAGTAACCAGAGAGGGTCCCAGATTTCTTTGGACCAAGAAGAAAGGTGCCAAAGCCATGTGGGCTGAAATCCCAGTGCTTAGGGGACTCACATGGGAGAGCCTGGAAGAGCGGCATATTCAGTCCTGTTCTCAATGCTTTTTCCACATTGCAGCTAAATACATTTTAATGCCAAATACAGAAACAGTTCTGGAAGTTAGAGATAAAACTGCCCCGTGTGCCCTAAACACTCCATTATGAAGTCTCTGCCTCACTCAGATACACTTTGTGATGCTGAGTGTTTCCAGGTATTCAAACACTGGCAAATGTACCATGGTAAGTGCTTGTATGGCAAAAGGAGATCTTGATTTGGATTATTCCCAGCTTCTTAAATGCGTGCTTTCCCCACAAGGGTGGTACACACAGGGAAGGATGTGGTTGAGACGAGGCTCTGTGGACAAAGTGCAGAGCTGCAGATCAGTCAATCACTAAAGTAAGATATCTACTCAGGAGTGAGAATATAAGGTTAAAAATAAGGATGTGAACCTAAACGCTCTTCAAAACATTATGTAACTAGGAAAGACATCAACTGTAAAACATTTAAAGGGTATATTATTGTTAGGCAAAGAAAGCAGATGCTTTCCATCATTAATGTTTAAAGATTTCAGGCAAGGAGATGAATTCTGATATCAGTATTTGATATTCTCTCTTGCTGAAGTTCTGAGTTGTCATCAGCCTCCTACTAGATGTTGTCAGAAAAAGGAAGGAAACCTGTAATTTCTAACCTAAGCTTTCACATCAGATATCTTAGTAGTTACACGGGTTTTTTTTTCCCCAGTAGTTCTTGGATTTACACTCCTTATTTTTAACTCTCTATACTCACACTGTTCATTTTGCTTTTGCACATTTTTCCAGTTCTCTTTATCTATTCTCAGAAGCCTTCTGTTTCAGTTTGTGCCAGTCAAGCCATTTTCACGAACACCGTTATTAAGAATAGAGAAAGATTTTTTAAATGCACTGCAATTTTTACTCAGAGGGATCCAGATGACCTGTGTACTGGCCAGTGCAAGAATTCTGACCTGCTGGGATGTCCATGCTGTTGTTCAAATAAGCTACATTAATTTCAGCTGCCACCCATACACTACAGTTAACTAGTTTCAACCAGTGTAGCATTCACTCTCTGTGTTAGGAAGATGTTTCTACCAACAAGTGTTTACAAACTGTGGATAACACGTGTCGTCAAGCCCCAGCAGGAAACAGAACCAAGATAAGCCCTAGTGGGCAGACTTGCCATAAAGCCTCATGGAGTTTAAAAATTACCATTCAAATGTTTGTCAAAAAAGCCTCCTTTTCAAACCAAATTTGAAAGGCAATACAAGAAGGACTTCACTCTTGTAAATTTAGGTTCCTGATATGACTGTATTTGCCACAATCACTTCTCTTGCATTTGGCTTCAGGCACCAAGCTTTGCAAAGAGCCGCAGATAGCAAGAATGCAGTTATATTTAATTCAAAGGTATAAAAATAGGAAATGGATTCTTTTGAATGTTCACTTTATTATGTTGCTAATGAATTATAAAATGTATATCATCAAAATAAATATTCTTGAAATCGCTTCCTAATGGATCACTTAGACAATGTGCCTATTCAGTTGTGTCAGTGATTAATTATATTCTTGCCTCCTTCCTGGAATACAAATGCTTTTATTAAAGCAATCCAAAGACAGTAAGACAACAGACTCATTCTTATGGTCATTCATTTGGTTGTGGATTGATGGAGTATTCCTTTCAGCATTTTTCGAATGTATCTGAACAGCTGCAAGTAGTGATGACATAAATGAAAGTTCATGTCAGCTTAAGCAGAACGAGATGGAAGACATTCTATTCATCTAGTTTTAGCTTATCGGCACACAGTCATTAAATATGAATATTATCTCAAGAACCATAATAAACGCAGAACAAATCGTGCCAGCTACAGGCGTCATCAGATAGGAAACTTTTAACAACATTCTGATGTACAGAGGTGAATTATTCCAGAATATTAAACGTTTCATTAGTTCTCAGCTTCGAGATATGGCTTTAAAAGTGGCCAGCCTTGCAGAAAAAAAATCGTTATTTCTGAGTGCAACACTTACAAATTGGTATTTATGAAACTCAGAGACTGCCACTGTTAAATAGCCTCAGAAGTCTTTGAATAGGTGTCATCATTTCTGTGAGTCTGAAAAGTCATTGCTTATTTGCATAATGGCATTCACATCATTGTTCAAAGCTTAGGATTGACTTAATGAAAGTGGCAATGAGCAAAGAAAAGTGCTTTTGCATTGAATTTAAATAAGCAAATCCTGAATTTAAGTATTCTTTTCTATTTTCCTAGCACAAGGCGTACAGAAAATGTTGACTGCCACCTGTCCTTGGCACCAATGGGCTTCATGTTAGTGAAGGTAGTTAATGGTGTTGGCTCAGGTACCCAACTGTTCAGGTGTCAGTAAGCAGATTACTTTAATCTACTAATCAACGCATGCATTTACATGGAAAGAAGGAAGCACTGGAAAATTAGGTTATTGTGATTTGTCTTGCATCATGTGAAACAACCTATTTACAGTGGTGGAAAATGAGGAGTAGAAGTAGGTAGGAATCTACCACACGTGGCTGTCAGAAGCATTGCCTTCAAGAAGTGTGGTTTTGATAAAATCAATGAAATTTAAAGTAAAGACCAAAACGCAATAAATCCATTATGAAGAACATCCAGATGTACAAGATCCGTCCTTTGTACACTCTCTGTATTAAAGATATTTGATTCAAGGGAAAGGTTAATTAAAAGAAACACTCAGAAATATCTTGAGTGTAGGCTGTGGCAAAACAAAGAGGACCATGTTTTTAAAAACTGAATGTTTTGTCAGTGTCCAGAGAGACAGAGAATAGGCAATGGGTGCCAGAAGCAAAGCTGATTGAATTTGACAGAGGCCTTTTTCTTCAAAGCGCAACATTTATGTGTGGGGAAAATAGCACTAAAAAAAAGACCACCACCAACAGAACAGGAGAGAGAACGCAGTTTGTTTCACCTGTTAATATGCCTCTTTCTGAGTTCCCACCTGCCTTTGTTTTTGCATATGTAGCTCATTGGATTTAATTAGTGGCCCTTCAGGTGGGCTGTCTCCAAGCCCACTCTGAAGACCTCCCACTGAGTCTGGAGGAGTTTGGGAGTATCTCCATATGAGAAAAGATGTAGGGTGGGTCCAGCTGTGGAAAATCCTCGTGTGGGGCAAAGAAGTGTTTCCCAGCCATAGTACTGATTCCATCTTGCTGGTCAGTGAGGCCCTGTAGCCTTGTCAGCTGGGACAGGGCAGCTCCCCTTGCTCCTTCTCAGAGGTTGGGCAGGGCCTGGCATGGTTGGATCTGGGATTAGCTCCCTAGGTCATTATGACAGCTGCTCAGACACCACCTGCAGAATTCACTTCCCTGTGGTATTGCTAAGGAGCCTCTGGCAAGGCAGGCTGGCAAGCCTGAAGTGGTAGTGGTGAGCAGTCCACTGAAATGTGAATTCGCCCAGGCTCAAGACCATACCGACCAAGTGCAACAGCCAGCAAAGAGCAATTGCTCAGGTAATGAACTCCGCTGTGACATGAAAGCATATTCTTATGCCAAGGAAATCAGCAGGAGAGTACAAACACAACAGAATATACAAGATCTGCAAGTGTCAGTACTTCAGGGCTCGGAGGGCTCATTTCCCCAAGGAGGATGCATAATGCTGTTCCCTCTGGACTGCATGTACACGTGCACCTTTCCTGTGTGCTACTATACAAATATATTGGCAGGCCAGCACTGAGGGAGAGAAAATCAATAAAGGAAAGGAGGGTGGCATTCCTAATACACATACTCATACAGGGCACACATACACAAGCACGGATAAGTAAATGAGTGACAATCGGAATTCAATTTGGAGACTTCAGAAATAACTCATTCTTTCTGGAAAGTGTCATCCGCTTTAACATATTCCTTTATCTTCTTCCTTAATAAGGATATTGTCTTTCAGTTGAGTTAACTTTCCTACTTGCCTAATGACTTTGGGGAGGTATCATGAGTAGTCTTTTCATAATCTGTTTTCAGACAGATTTGCCTGCACTTTTTTATAGCATCTGAGAATACTTCTTTCTTCTTTCCTTTTTGCCATTACCTTTACAATCTGCAGTGTATGTTGTGGCCGAACACATTCAACCAAAAGAGTAACACAGAGAAATCTAAATGCAGACAGATAGGCTAAGATCCCATGCTGGGATTGCTCTCAGGAATTAAGCTGTTCGGAAGCGTTTAAGGAAATGGCAATTGAAATGTGCTCTGGAAGACCAGAGATTTGGGAAGGTCATTCTACTTATAGTTGTAGACCGCCTGCCATAATGCCAATAGGCTATTACACATATGCATCACTGCACACAAATAAGGAACAACTGCTAATGGAAATTTTACTGTTTTTGCATTAATTACACACAGAGAAAATTATGTCTGTCTGAACACAGATAACTTGCTCAGGTATCACAGTGATGAGCTGCATATAGAAATCAAAGTGGAGTAAATAAGTAATATCATAAGCTATTTTTTCCCCCTGTTTCTGTGTGAAGGTTTAGATAACTCTCGAAAGTAAACATGTGTGGACAGATGTATACCAAGCTAAATTTCAGCTAGTTAAATCACAGCCATCTGAGCATGGCAATTTACAGTGCGAGGGTAATTCTGTGCAAAGTTGTGAAGCAGACTTTGGTGAGTGCGAGGATGGCTCAGCCCTAGAGGTGTGTGCAAATATTGGAATCACGATCAGATGCTTTAGAGAAGCAAGGTGGAAACTACGGGGTTAATGTTTTGCATTTGGTTATTATTTGCACTGGACACAAAACATTACACAGGAAAAAAAAAAAAAGGAAACATCATTTAACATACATCATTGAACATATTACTTTTTACCATATGGTCTGGGGAGCGAAGGAACAACAAAGAAAAAAAAAACCAGAAGTGTTATGTCTTCAGAGCACCAAAGTATTTCCCAGTCTGCTGATCAGCTCTCATGCTTATAATTAAGAAATGCTTTAGCACTGGCTGAGAGTCTGCAATATGCTGAATAGCACAAGATTCAGCTTGAACAGTGTGAGAATCTCATCCTACTGCAAACTGCTGGGAAAAGAAGGGAAGGGGGAAAAGCCAGCACAGGAAAAAAAACACAAACCCAAACATTAGACAGGGCTTTGAGTGCTGCCAGTTGTTCCAAGGCCTGTAAATAGGATACTTTGTCATTTAAATTAAGATTTTTGAGATCTCAGTTTATAGCTCATGTCAGCATTTAAAATGAAGATCAATAAGTTGTTGAAAAGCTTCACAAACAATTTAGTCTTGGTCTTCATTCTCATGTGCAGTCCAAGCAGTGAAATGCTGATCTTTACAAGTCCAGCAATTTCTCCAGTGCTTTTTGTAAAAGAATTCCATTCTGAATATTAATCACTTCTATTGCTTGGAAGTATCCTTTCTGACTCTAAAAAAAAAAAGAACGATGCTGTCAGTTTATTCTCTGGACCAAAGAAAATGAACAGCAGGAGCCTGGGGAAGCTTCAGAAAACGCTGAGGTCTGCGAGTGGTGCTGGAGCCCGCTGGCTCTGGGCAGTTTGGTGGCCCACAGCCTGACAAGTGGCTCGTTCTCCTCATATCATACCCTGTAAGCTTTATGCCTCCTTTCGTCAGGTCAGGTTCAAATGAAGAAGTATTCAGAAAATAGGGGGATTATCTATCAAGCTTTGTTACTTTTGATCCTCATCTTTTACACTGAGGCAAGCATCTAAGTCCTGATGTATGAGTATCAAAATCCCTTCCTGTACCAATGCACAACAAGCCAGGGGAGCTCTCAATCTGGTTGCCCAACCTTCTGAATACTACTGCCTTCTTGGCCTTGGCAGTTTCCTCTGAAACTGGGTTTGGGGTTACGTGTCATGTGAAAAATATTCATCGTGTTGATGCTGGATTCCCTACATTGTCATTTCCCTGAGTAAGTTTCCCTGGTAGGAGTGCCAGCAGTCCCTTTCGCTAGGAATAACTGACATAGTTTTTATAGATGAATTATCACCTTCTCAGACCTTTGGTTCTTCAAAAATGTCAACTGCAATTAAATAAGATAAAACTCCTGTGCTGCTTACTTGAGTTTCCAAAAGGCTTTCAGCAAGGTCTGTCACCAAGGCTTTTAAGGAAGCAAAGCAGCCATGTGGCAAGAGGGAAGGTTCATGCATCGTTAAATAATTTATGAAAAGAAAGGAACCAGAGGGTGGGAGAAAATGGTCATTCCTCGTGGTGAAGGGAGATTGTAAGAGGAACCCTGCAAGAAAATCAGTCCTGTGAGGTTTGCTGCCGACACAATATTAGTTGTCATTTATTCAGGATTATAAAGATGATGGTGCAGAGCTGGAGAACGAGCTTACTAGATTGAGTGGGCAATAAAATAGCAGATGAAATTTGATGTAGATAAATATGAAGGTTAGGGTAAAAACAACTCTAATTTCACATATAAAAGATGGGCTGATTGCTTCCCTCAGCAGGAAAAGCTGTGGGTTATGACGGATAGCTTGATGAGATCTATTCATGCTTGCTATCAGTACACAGCTTAAGAAGCAAACCAGTTATTAACAATTGTCAGCAAAGAGAGAGAGAGAAAACTGGACATCATCATGCCAGCGTGTAAGTCCGTGACCTGCTCACCTCTGGAATACTGCCTGCAGTTTTGGTCTTTCTTTCTCAAGAGGTGTACATTGGCTGAAAAAGCTTCAGAAAAGGCCAACAAGGGTGATCAGCACACAGAACCTCTTCTGTATGAGGAATGAGAGAGAGAACAAAGCAGCCTGAAGACAAGACATCTGAGCAGAGGGGCCTTGCAGAAGTTTATGAAATCACGAGAGGCATTGAAAGAAGGGATCAACGCTGCTCTCCTTTCACTGCTTGACTGTAGTACAATGCTATTAACAGCATTAGTGTTTTTAATAACCATGGGACTCCTTTGGCCAAAAAATCCCACATTAAACATGAGACTGGATAGGCCTAGTGGCTGTCAGAATGTCCCAACCCTTCTTTATCACTCCTACGCAGCTCACCTCACGGCACTGTGCATCCTTTAGAAACGATCAAATGAAATACAATTGTTCAAAAAAATATTGAACATTGTTTCAAGCTGCATGAGAAAATAGATGACACTGTGATTTGGAGTAAAGCCATGCTTTCACTTAGTCCTAAAAGCCACCTAGGGCTAACCAGGAGCTGGTTACACTAAGTGCTGGGCTGTGCTTAGCACCGTGTTTTCACAGCATCTGCTCGCCCCGCACACTTCCTTGGCGAAGACCAGCTCCGGTCGGATCAATCCACCGCTGTTCACAATGGGTGAGGGGTTTTAGAAAGCATCCCCAGGGTGCAGACAGCGCTGCCAAATTGTTTTCTATCCTCCCTTCATTTCCTTGTGGAAGGGTACAATATAAATCTTTGTCTTCAGCAGTTAACTTGCATCTGTTGCAGTTTCTCATCTGTTGTTCCTATTCCACACGCCCGAGAATCTCATGCGCTGTCCTTGGCATGGTATCAGACAAGCATGCCTGATATCACAGAGAGGATTATTGGCTTCTGGGCTATGGCAAGCACGAGCAGACGAAGTCTTCAAGTAAAAGATCTTATTTCCTTGAAACCGCATTAAATAAATTGAAATCAGAGAAGAAATTAAAAAAAAAGCACCGAGAGCTGTGACTTTTTGGCACCTTTTGAGCGAGGACAACCCCATAGGTTCATAGGATCACAGAATGGCCGGGATAGAAGAGACTTTAAAGATCATCTAGTGTAGTGCCTTTATGTTTTCTGTACGACATAGCGCTATACAGTGCATGCATTTCCTGGTTGAATTACGTTGGAGCAGGGGTCCCTGGTAGGCTGCAGGCAGCCGCCGTCCTCTGGTTTGTTTATCTGTAATTCCACCTTTTTTTTTTCCTTCCCACTTTTGCCCTTCTATTTCTGAAAGAAGCGGCACTGAAAACACTCTGGAGAAGTGTAAATCACCGCGGCTTGCTTGAGTTTGATGGAGTTAGGAGAATTTATATGGGGGCAGGCTTTTTCATCTTCAGCTGTCACGGGTCCATCCTGTTCCGTTTGCTGCGATACTCCAGGCTACAGAACCGTGTGCTGAAACGGTATCATGGAGCTTATTTAGATGGATAAGAATTATCTGTTTATTATAACCCACACATTTCCCTGGAGAATTTATTAGGTTTAAAGATTTTGAAGAAAAAAAAAAAAGTATTTTCTTAGACTGTGGCATTTTGATTAATTTTGATGTGACACGAAAGTCACTGTGCGTCTTCCACTGAACCCACTCCTGCGTTATGTGAATGGAAGAGTTGGAGGCAGGAAATGTATGAGTTGTCTGAGAGTAACTGCACTGCTCTGGAAAAATATTCTCGCAACCTGCATTGCAGCCTTTAAGACATCATTTCTGAGGCATGCAGAATACGACATCACGTTTTCCTTTCAGTCTAATGGAATCTCATTGGGAATGATGAAGGACGATTTTTCTTCTTTCAGGTTTTAGCAGACTGCTAAACAAATGGAAGTTTTTGCTTTTGACGGAGTACAGCGGCTGATGCTTTACTATTCACGGCAATAACACTAAGATGGGACAAATCTGCAAAAGTCATTGTCAACAGAGCTGTTAATCTTAACATTTTTTCTGCTGCTGGCAAACTACAAGATATTTTCCATTTCCTGCTGAGGCCGTGCCCATGAGATTTGGTGTACACCACGGTAAGTGAGCAGGAATGAGCTAAAAGTGGTGAAACCTGCGTTGGCCGAGAGGCTTCAAGGAGATCTGCTAGGAGCCCCGACAGCTTTGTCCCAAGTCTCTTTAAGCAGCCCAGAATGCACATGGCTTCCGTTAGGGTTAATGGGAAATGCTGTGTCATGAGAAGTGTCAAGAGGAGGGTTACAATGGGGCAGAAAGTTGCAACCAAATGCAAATTTAGGAAGGTTGAAATTAAGCTGCTGGAAATTCAGAAGAGGACACATGGGGAAGTCTCTTGATCCAGCAAAACTGTCACCACAGCAAAAATAATAAGCAAGAGGTCACTGATTATGAATGGAGGCTGAGAAACATTCCCCCAAGTGCTGCTCTGAGATACCAGCATGAATGTCGTGGGTGGCACTGATTAATGACGCTGTGCACTAGCTCCTCTTGAAGGCTTCTGTGATTTTAGCAGCAACATGATGGGAAAACTCAGGGGAACAGAAGCAGACCCGCTCATTGCAGAAGCTTTACCAAAGTAAAGGTGGAAACAGCCCAAACCTCTCACACATGCTTTAAAAAAAGCTTGGAAGTGTTCTGGCAATGTCGGATTGTTCAGCGCATGAACAATGTGGAGGGCAACAATAGGAGCAAATAGGACCACGTTTTTACGATCACAGAGTGATGTGTTCATGACGGACTCAGTGAATTGTTGGAAAGGAATCTCAGAAAATGTTGGCAAAGTCATTTGGTTTTCAGACTGCTTCTCTGTGGGGATAGATGCGCTTAATTATTTTTTTTTTCGTGGATGAATGACACATTTTCTTCAGCTCAAAATTAAATTTAGGACATGCATTTCAGTGGGGAAGAAAAACAACGCAATGAAGAAACTTAACCCATTACTTCGGAATTTGGCCAGAAAACTGAAAACCACTTTTTGCACAAGACTGGCAGGGACAGAAACTGGAAGTTAAAAGCACGGACCAAGACTGCCTTGGCATCAGTGTTAGTGTCTGTAGTGCAGTCAGCTATGTTAGAGAAGAGAAAAACAGTAATGGGAGGAAATCGGGTTAGTTAGGTATCAACTGTCAGATGAGCCTACCACTGAGTGCAAGTAGAGCAAAAGGTGTGTGGGTGTTTAAAGGCATTCCCAGTGATAAGAGCTGGCATCAGAAGCTTAGTTCTGTCTTCCTCAGTAAACAAAGAGCTCAGGAAACTTCTTGATAAACCTCCTCGCCAGGGTGCAGACCATCCACCAGCCTCAATGGCATTTGTATGTTTGGGTCCAATCTGGAGGCTCATTGCCTGAAGAGGAAGACTGGCACTGGTTCTCGTGTATTGGATGAGGACTGTCTTATGCTGACAGTTCTTAGTTTCGGGTACTGAAAACATGGGGTGAGGGAACAGCGGTTCACTTTTAGTCCCAGACCTCATCTCATTTAGAATGTGTGGACTTGCTTACCTGAAATGAGAACAAGGAAACGTAAAACCAGGCAAACATATTCTCTGTGCCACCATAAAGGATGAAGTAATGAGAACTGCATGGCCTTTACAGGGGAAAGCCAAATGATCCCCAGGGCTGCGCATCCAAAACAATGGCTGTGATGAGGAGCCGCTCCGGTGGCAAAAGCATTGCTGGAGCTGGAGCCTGCCAGCCTGAGGGGTGAGTCCTGCGAAGTGCTTCTGTTGGCAGCTCTGAGGAACGAGAGGAAGATTTACCACAGACAGAGCAGCTCAGAAAGTGTTTCTGCCTAAGACAACTGCTGGACTTAGCAGAAAATGGTGAAGGTGCAGCGAGAGCAGGGCTGAAAACCAGAGGGCTGAATGGGAAGTGTAAGGCTGGCACCAAAGATTCCCAGTGCACGAGAGCCAGTCATTCACGGAAAACGGGCGCGTTGCCTGACGTCCCCACTGCATCCCACAAATACAATTTGAGTGAGGCACGGTCCTTTGGAGGGCCACGTCTGTGGGAGCCATATGTCACCCAGTGGGTACAGCCAGTCTTTGGAAACTGGCTCGAGGGATTTCTGCCTTTCTAATGAGCGATCGGGAACAAAGCAGAGAGAAAATTAAGCAAAGCCCCAAGGAAAGGTCTCTGCGTGCGTGCGAGCCTGCAGCATGTTTTTGCCATACGCTTCATAGTTGCTCCTGCATGCTGAAGCTCCAGATAATTCAAGGAACAGACAAGGTTAAAACAGTAAGGAGTGTGAAGAATGAAGAACGAGCACTCACAGCTTGAATTAGAAAAGAGAAGAGCACCTTGTGGAGCACAGAGCAGGTAAGGAAAACGATATTCCTGCAGTGTGTAATACAGTGCAGAGAAAATAGAAGGGGAGAATGAGGAGGGTGAGGCTGCTGTCAGATATAGGCTCGGAGTCAACAGCAGTATTTAAGAACCTGGAACTGGAGTCAGGCAGGCTCTAAGTGTTTAAGCCTGAAACTGCCATTCAGAAACCCGTCAATTCACTGCTTCCTCCCAGCAATGACTCCCAGTCAGGCCAAGATGCTCCCTCAGTATCTGGAGGCCCTGCCCTGTTCTGGGCTATCAGTCCAACAAGATGGTCTTCTCCTCTGCACTAAGCAGCAGGCCTTGTTTGTTCCGTGCCAGAGTCAGGCTCTATTTGCTTTGTCCCCTGCTAGCCCCTGTGCAGGTGATGGAGCACTGGCACCAGCTGCCCGGAGGCTGTGGGGTCTCCTCCATGAGATCTTCAGACACTGCCTGGACGTGGGCCTGGGTACTCTGCTGTGTGTGCGTCCCCGCTGGAGCAGGAGTTGGGCCGGATGGGCACAGAGATTCCACCAGCCTCAGCCAGTCTGTGATGCTGTGTCCTCATGTGGCATAACACAGCAGTACCACTCATGTAAAGGAGCTGGTGGCCCTTCCTGCCCTCAGGAAGTGCTCAGCAAGGCCTATGCTACCTGCATAGCGGTAGGAACTGTTGCTGAAGGCCTGCTCGCTCACCTCCCCACTGCCACTGCTCTCCCAGCTCCCTGGGAAGCTGGCTTCCAGGCTGGAGTGGCATTCCAACATTTGTGCTGGCGAGAAGAATGACACGATCCCCCAGATATCTTGCTCAGCCTTCTAGGGCTTGAACATGTGAGTGATTAGGTTCTCTAGACATCTGTTGCCATTCTGAATAGCGGAAGAAACTCACAATGAGATGAGTGCACTAATAAATTCCAGACAAAAAAAAAGCTTTGAGCACAGGGGATGTTTATAGTTAAAGGAAGAGATAGGTTACCCCTGCGGTTTGGCAACATTCATGTCCTTTGCTAAGGAAGGGCAGGAAGTCCAAAAAACCTCATGCTCCGAATTCAGCTCCCAGTGTCCTGCTGAAGATGAGACCTGTGTTAAGCACTGGCAGTGCTCTGGCACAGGGCATGAAATACCCTCCGGGAGCAGCTCTCCTTCCAGCCTTCCTCTCAGGAGTCCTCCTTCCAGACCACTCTGGAGCTCTGCATTTAGGAGGCTGCCAGGAGCCTCACCCATCATTTTGCCCGCCCAGGGCTTTGCCTACACAATGGCACTACGCTCCTGTGGGGCAGGGAGACCACGGCCTTGGGAGACCTCTGAATTTTAGAGCAGCAGCCAACCAAAAATGATTACCACCCAAGTTCTGCCTTGGGGCTGGTGTCAGCTGGAAGAATATCACATGTGGGGACACATGAGTGGAAGCAGAAAATGTGTTTTTTTTTGCCAGGATGATTTATCACCAGCTGTTTGAATCTGACCAGATGCCTGCAGTGCTGAAAGTGTTGAAAGGATGAAGGATTTATTTATTCAAAGAGCTATGAAACTTTTTTGTGACGGGGCACATCGGGTAAAGGCAGGCCCAAGGCAGGAGCTACAAGACACAACCTTAACTTAAGTGGTTGATGTGCTTAAACAGATCCCCTCATGTTTCCTGCGTGGACCCCTTGGCTGGACCTAATGCCTCCCTGCTCACATCTCTCCAGTGTTTCCTGGCATCTCAGGAGACTGAGACCCCGAAATCCCTTAGGTCAGCAACGTGGTGGAGGCTCAGCAGGAGACTGCTGTGCCTTTCCAGCCACCCAAAGAGGTGGTCTCCTGACCACGACCTGCCCTCCACTGCAGTTCTGTGCTGAAGGAGGCTGCCCTCTGGCACCTTGGCCTGCAGGCAGCCCAGTAACACCTTTGCATCCAGGCCTGCAGAGCAGGGTTCAATAGCTGAGCAGTTAATTGATTCAGTCTATCACATCCCTTAAGGCCTTTATCATTAGCTTCCAAAATAACAGACCAACAGAGAACTCCACGGTTTAGTGACTGCAGCTAAGCACCAGTGTGATGGTTGCTGTGGGAGCTTGAGATGAGCTACGGCCAACACATCCCAAAGCCAGCTTCTGACTACTTGGAGGACAGCTCTTCCTTCAGCTCTACAAATGCGAGCTCCATAGGTCTGTGCTTCTGAAAAGAAAGATACACAGTTCCTATCCTGTTATTCCCTGAGATGTGCCGCTTCTGGATTTGGCTGGTGATTGCTCCCCATGTTTCAGAGAGGTCCTGTTGCAATAACTGTCTTGCACCCATGCCAGGGGCACTAGACAGGCTATAACACCCCTCTGCTGTTGATGTCCTGATGGCTATTCCCTTGAAATAAGCCTAATTAGATAAGTACAGCAGAAATCAACACATGTTGGTGTCAAACCCATGAACAGAAAGCATCTTCTACGGAATACCTTTCCGGGTGATATCATCCTCCCTCTGACCCAGCAGTACTGGCCCCACTTGGCAAGACTGGCTGCCTAATTCTCACCAAAGGGAACCAGCATAACAACCAACAAATGCTGTTCAAAGCCTCTAATGAAATGGTCTCGACAGGGTTTCTAATTTATTAGCTGGAAGCAATTTTATATTTCTGATACCCTTCCTCCTCCATCTACTTCCTCTGGCAAGTTGAAGGCTTTGGAAGGTTCCAACAAGCAGAAAGGATGGGCGGCTGGCCCGTGGCAGCAAACTGTTTAATGACTGGGTTGTTGTGCAAGTGACTGTCATCTGTGAGAGGAGGATGTTTTCCAGTTTGTCCTTGGCAGTCAATGCTCTGCATTGGATTGCTGGAGGGTAACTGCATTGCAAATACAGGGAATTTCAAGAACAACTTCTTTTGCTTTCAGTCTTTGAGGGATAGGTGCTATTGCAAAGATAAGATTGGGATCTGTACTTTCTCAAAGCTCAGGAGGTCTGAGCATCTCTAAGAAAAGTCAGGCCTTTAATTTCAAAATACAGCTGGAATTTTGTTTGCAATGAATGACAGAGGCTTCCCAAGCTCTGCAATTTGCAGGCAGTGATCATAAAGGTTTATTTCACTTTTTTTTTGGTAGTAATGTGAAGTCTTCCTAATATCCATGCCTATCGAGTGAAATGTGAGATGAAAGGTAAACCATAGCTTGGGTCACCGTAAGCAGTCATAGGTTTACAGTTTTATGTCAGTTGTATATTCATGATGAAAAACACACCTTGCATGCGGAGGAGCTTTAAACTAAAATCAGAAAACAATGTCAGTGCAAAACAGCACAATGTTAATTATTAACAATAAACATGAGTGCTTAACAGTTCTGCCACGTTACTGAAATAGATACCTGCACATATGTACAGCTCAAAGCATGTTTCACTACAGCAGAACCTCCTCTGAAACACAACACTTTCAGAAAGTATCATATTCTGTTGAGAAAAAGTACAGTTTCATTTGCAATAATCAACTCACTATGTATTTTCTGCTCCTGTTACCACGCTAAAAGATTCTGAATACTGAAATGCCCCAACTCTTTATTCAACTTCTTTCTCAGGAAGGAAACAACAGCCCACACTGCAGTACTTCATCATTTGCTGCTCTAATGACGTGCTCGTGTTGCACACCAGGAGATAGCCTCAAAGCAGCACAGAAATAAGTGTTTTCATCAGCTAAGCAATCTCATCCGACTTCTGAAGAACTGCATTAACTGGCATATAACTAATGAATAAATTCCTCTATTATTTAGTATGCTCGCAGTTACTCAAAGTTACTGCTAATTTTTTAGCTCTTGCTCATCTTTTGATGCTTTTGAAGACCCACAGGAGAAAAGAATACATTTGATAGCATCACTGAAATACAATGTAATTTAATATTTAATATACTGAGGAAATGTTAGAGGTGAAGTACAGCTCTTCACAAGGAAGGAAAAGTAGCGTGAAAATGATGGTGTTAAGAACTAAATGGAATTCCCACCTATGAGCCCAGGTGCCTTGGCTGAATTAAGGTATTTCCTGTTGCTCAGTCTATGGGCTGGTCTGCATGGCGTGTGATCTTACCTCATTTCCTAAACCCAGGAAATTCCACCCCTCTCCATTTGTTGGGGAATCTTTATTTTGGAACTTGGAAAATAAACATCCATCTAACACACTGAAAGGGTCACGACCATACGGATACTACAAAATTAAGCTCTTTTGCTTTTCATCTGAATATTTCTGCTATATTTTTACAGTAACGTTAAGGTGAGAATTACAGTATTTTTGGGTTAACAGTGCACTGTTTAGGTTATAGACAAATGTCTAGGTTAATGCTTTAGCTAGCACTATCAGATGCCTATCTAACATGCATACTAGTTAAAACACACTTTAAGGCGCTCAAGAAGAACATCTCCTTCCTCTTTGTACACAGAAGGCCTAATACACACAGAAAGTAGAGCACACACACACCAACATTTGTCTTCTGAACAGCACACACCAGGCCAGAAACGTCACATTTGCAGACATTGATCCATTGACTCCAGCTCTCATGTTGCATTTGCTGTGGAAGCTAGAAATCTTTATTGAAAACCACCATGAATTGATCAACCCTTACTATTCAGACCGTCAGAATTAAATTTACCCTGCTACGGGTGAGGATGCAAGCACATTTGTTCCTTGCCTCTGTTACTCCATAGAGGGGTGTCTACAGAGGAGAGATGCTGACATATTACTGTTCAGCTTTGGTTTTAAGAGCTGAATTTCCAGTTAATTTTCTTATGAAAAATTGTGGGAAACAGCCAAATCACAGTCCTTCTCCTAGTCCAGAACTTCATATTATTTCTGTAGATGCTGGTTTAGCTTCCACTCAGGGACTCCATCACGGGGATCTCTCTGCCATGAATATGTGGAAGATGTGAGATTGTATAGGATTATTTAGGAGTAATGTTATCTGAGAACACACCTTGGTTATCTTTGGAGACAAGAGAACTGGAAGGCTACCTCACCTCTCCTTTCTCCAATGGTAAGGGGAAAAAAAAACTGGAGGAATGCTTTTTATTTTCCTGGCACACAATAATAGTAAGGCAGAAATAATTAAAAGAGCATATGGAGAACTGAAAAAAGTTGCCAAACCTGGCTGTTCAAACAGCAGGGACTATCCAAATCCTGAGAGGTCTGCATAATGAGGCAATTGCACAAAAGCTGTCTAACTAAAGACTTCCAAAGTAGAAGAGCTTGGCAGAAAATTGGGTGCTTGTTTATTAGCTTGGCTTCCAAGCACCTCCCCCAGCCCTCCCCGCTAAATCCTACTCAGCTTGGAAAACCCCTTTCACAGGAGAGGCTGACAGGAAGAGTCTATATGCAGATCTTCAGGCAGCCCTGAGGGGCTGCCTTAGGCTAAAATTAAATGACCTGACATCACCTTTCAAACATAGATGTCTGAAAGCTGTTGCTTGCTGTATCAAATCCAAAGAACTGCTGCTCATGTTTCTGCCTTCCTACAGACAGATGGCCAAGAAAACTCATGTCAAGAAAATCCTGGTGAAACAGGAGAAGTTCTGGGTATGGGAACAGGTGTTTCCAAATTCTATCTTAACCATCCCTTACTCTTACATACCCACAGCCAACTGCCCTTCTTCTTCCCTTAGATGTTGGTGGTTTTATTGGTGGGGAGAGTTCAGCATCCATCTATACTCAGGTTGGTTTTTTTTCTTAGTTACCAAAAATTAAATCAATTCCAATATGAGGGAAATTAATTTGCTCTTTCTATGAAGAATATGAAGACTCAAAACTTTTAAAATACTTCCAACTCTTTTCACATATATCAACTCTGATGCGAATGGATTCTCTTGGAGGCAAAGACAACTAAGAAATCTTTACGTTAGCTGTGAAGAATATTGGAAGAGAGTACCGCGTGAAAAGTTCATTTATTTCCACTTAAAAACAGATTTTAACTTATATAACATAAGCCTCTTATAGGACTTCAGTGAATTTTGCTTCATGCACTGGAAATAAAAGGCGTAGAACACAGAGCCTCTCCATGAAATAGCATTACCACTGTACAGAGAAGTTACCCTTGAAAGCAGATTAACTGAAATTTCATTATGGTTTTTTACAGTAGAAATTGTTTGGTTCCAGGTCTATTTAACTGAAACCTTAAAGGTTTAAATTCCAGTGTATTACAAGAGTATTACTTGCTTGGAGTTAATATGGATTCCATTTGGGGCCATCATTCTTTCTGTACTAGAAAGAGCAATGTAGTCAATAGGACAGCTCTGCAATATATCTTTTTTGAAACCTGGATCTTGTACTTGGAATATCTACTAAAGATCAACTAAAATATCAGAATTAAGACTTTACTATCGAAATAAAATGCCTTTCTAATAAAGATAGCAGCATTTTACAGGGGGAATCCTGAACAGTTATTTTTGTGACTGATAGCTCCATCTTCAATACTCTCAACTGCCAAATTCCCCACATTACCTACTGGTAAAAACAGAAAAAAAAAATAGTGTGAGCAGCTAGAGAACAAGGTAAAACAAAGACCGAACAGATGACTGAGGTGGCTGTTGCTCAAGGATTTGAAATTCAAGGCATTGATATAATTCAGCTCTGTTTCACAATTATCCAAGGATCCCGCTTTCTACAAATCCTATCAAGCAAAGCTCTTGCTCAGAGAAAAACCTCTGCCGTGTTGAAACCGTAACATTCAAGAAGAGTCTAGATGCTCTGGGGTGTTACTCTCAAAGATGGCACTGCACTTGTGCATCACAGAACCACAGGAGCTAGAAGGGACCACTAAAGATCATGTAGTCCAACCTCTGGATAAAACAGGTTCCATACAGTAGGTTACAGAGGAAAGCATTGAGGCAGGTTTTGAATATCTCTGGAGAAGGAGACTCCACAGCCTCTCTGGGCAGCCTGTTCCAGTGCTCTGTCACCCTCACGTTCAGATGGAACTTCCTATGTTCCTGTCTGTGATCATTGTCCCTTGTTCTGTTGCTGGTCACCAACAAAAAGAGCCCAGCCACATCCACTAGACACTCTTCCTTCAGATATTTATAAGCATTGACAAGATCCCTGCTCAGTCTTCTGCTCTCCAAGCTGAACAGTCCCATGTCTCTCAGCCTTTTCTCACAAGGGAGATGCTCCAGGCCCCTCACCATCTTTGTGGTCCTTCGCTGGACTCTCTCCAGAAATTCCCTGTCTTTCTTCAAGTGGAGAGCCCAGAACTAGACAGAGTACTCCAGACGTGGCCTCACCAGGGCAGAGCAGGAGAGGATCACCTCCCTCGACCTGCTGGCCACACTCTTTTTAATGCACTCCAGGATCTTATTGGCCTTCTTGGTCGTAAGGGCACACATGGCCAACCTGCTGTCCACCAGGACACCCAGGTCCTTCCCTGCAGAGCTCCTTTCCAGCAGGTCAGCCCCTAACCTGTTCTGATACGTGCAGTTATTCCTTCCCAGGTGTAGGACTCTACACTTGCCCTTCTTGAACCGCATAGTGTTCCTCTCTGCCCATCTCTCCAGCTTTTCCAGGTCTTGCTGAATTGCAGCACAGCCTTCTGGTGTGTCAGACACTCATCCCAGCTTTCTATCATCAGCTTCATTCCTGTCCCTACAGTGCAGCTGTTGCAAATTCCAAAATGATCTTAGAAAATAGTTCACATGTCTATGGGAAAAGGGTTAGGGTGAGAGGCTGAACCTGAACTCCATTTTCACAGCCTGGAGGAATAATAAAAAAAATAAATCCCTGAACTCTCTAGTTTGATTGTTCAGTTCAGTGCTGTGATCAGAACACAGTAGTCCATACATTATTTGGTAAAAATAATGTCCAGGATTCATAAATAAGCCCCAGATCACGTACAGGTTTATCAGCATGGTACTTGTTATGAAAGTAGAAATCCCTTTTTATTTCCCACCTCCCCTAAAATCGTATTATGCATTATAAGGGCTTTGGAAGCATGATCCTTCCCAGGCTACAGAGTGAATCAGGAAAAGTCCCTGAGCGTGAGAGAAACAATATAAATTTGGTACAGATAAACAGCAGCCTACTCCCTTTTTAAATACCACTCCCTCTTCCCAGGTTGAGACATTACTTGCTTAGAGATAAAGCTCTTGAGCCCAGAGCTCAAATACAAGCCTTGGGATCCAAGCATGAATACGATGACAAACATGTTTCTGGAAGAGTGTATCGGTTTATCCAAAACTGAGAAGCAGCAGTATTTTCTTGACGGGCAACAAGACTGATAGCAAATGGTAGAAAACCTTTCTGTCCCCAAAATCAAAATCTACTTGTTGCAGGACATCAAAGTTTAGACAGCTACTAGACAACTTCCACTCATATCTATTCAATAGCTCTACAGCCAAATCAAAATAATGAAATGGCAGTTCAAATACTGTATGCGTGTCAAATCATTAGGGAGTCTGCTTACATGCTTTTGTTGTTCTGCAGCCAGAACAAGGTTATATAATTATCTTCAAATTCTGGCACCTTAGAGAATGTTCTGTCATATGCATTGGGAAAATTTGGATTTGAACAATCTAGACAAATCAGTCTACAGTTTAAAAATAGTTGAAGAGTTAACAGTAGTCAGGCAACACTATGAAGTGTACATGCGTACCTTGACTGATAACAGAATGAGAATCTGAAGAGTTCTTCAAGTTTTCCCTGCCTCCAATTTTCTCTTCTTTGTGGAAATAAACAACGGAAGAGAAAACATGGACATTTTCAAGTCTTTTTTGAAAGAAAAAACAATTTAGCAACATTATTAGAGACTGTAACACACTGTTACAAACAGTATGAAATAACATAAGGTTTTTAATAACATTTAGGTAATTGATTACCAAGATTACTATCTCCTCAATACTTCATGACTATCAAAGAACATTTTAAATTTTCATTCTTAAATAAGTTACTGTGTAAATAAAGTATGCTCAGAGTTCTTGTATGCGGACAGTACTTACATTTAATTACAGATGAACTGGATATGTTTATAGGTGCAAAATACATTAAAATTGTTTACATGAAATCAGCTCAACTAATTCTAACTCTGGAATCTAGATGTTCACAACAGCACTGACAGTAGCTCAGCTATGTATTTGAACATGCTACTTAATATGTACTTTGAAACGCAGTAGAAAAGAAATTCAAAGAAACTCTAAAAAAGGGGAAGCACAGATCAAAATTCCATAGCAGGTTGAATCAATAAAATATTGAACTGCAGTTCTTAAATGTAAGTACTACACCAAGTAGTAGTCTGGTTGGTCTTAAATGGTGTTAAAGCCCTTTTTTTTCCTAAAGGAGACAGTAATAAGCACTTTGCCTATTCAATCCAATCAAGATTTAGGCAATGTGCTATAAAAGCAAACATATCTGACACTTCTTCTATAACTTTAGCAGTTGGCTTTCCTGCTCCATGCCCAGCTTTGGTGTCAACATGGATGAGAAGTGGATTGGTTTGTTTACGGCTTTGGCCCACAACATATTGCAGAGTAGCAATAAACTTCAGGGAATGTAGAGGGACCACACGATCATCGTGGTCTGCTGTGAGCAGCAGTGTAGCGGGATACTGGATGCCATCTTCTTCTGGTAGTTTAACATTGTGAAGTGGAGAATACCTGAGAAGAGTACACAAACAGTTATATATTTTCTCCTCAAGATCCAATAAGAACGTCCTCTCCCACTGAAATCATCACAGTGACATTTGATAGTACTGCAATTCTCTGTCACACATACCAGGACTGCACTATTGGCAAACGATACTCAACAGATCACTGGCTCTCAAATGGGAAGTAAATACATTTCTTTAATTTACGGAGGTACACGCATACATCTCACAGAAATATCAAAAAAGAAGGAATGGGCAACAGGGAAAAAACAGCAGAAGCTGTAAAGCTCATTGCATGAACCATTCTGCTGGGAAGCAAGGAGATCAAGACTTTTTTCCAGCACACACGTATTCCAGGTCTGCATGTGAATGAATGGCTCCTTTCCACACAAATTTGGAAACAGTTTCTGACGGTAAACAACAAGTGCTATATATATTTACTAGAATTTGCTCCCTCCAATATTTATACCATTTCTGAGCATGCATGCACTCTGGAGGAATATCATACAGGAAAGAGAAAGAAGAACTGTAAGTTTTCCAGGTTTTGATGGATGACTGATTCAAACTTTTTGAGTAACAAATTATCTTACTTAGAAAACCTGCTTTCTTTGCAGGAGACTTTACTTTTTTTTTTTTTTAACTAGTGCAGCATAACATAAAAGATATATCTACACACAACAACAACAAAAATACTCTCTGACATTCTAGATTGAATTTAACAGTCACAGAGAATTCCATCTCGCCAAGGAATAATCTTACATTTTTTGAATTAGAGTAGGATACAATTTATTTTTCTTATTTCATCACAGAAAATACAAAGGGAATTCTGTTGTGTTTGTTTTTAATTAATCTCACATTTAGATGAGTATTCATTAAGTAATCCCAAACTTTTTCAGAACATTCAACAGCATTCTAACCCTAACAGATTCCTAGCTCCCTCATTTCCACTTAAAGAGCGATGTAAGTGAATTTCCAAATGACAATTTGTTTTAAAAAAAAGTTAAAAGATGGTCAGTACATGGCAGTGTAGTTAGCTAAGGTATTTTTTGAGTATCCATAAAGACATTTTTGAAACGTTATTTTTCTTGCTGTATTTGATGATTTCATGTGCCACTGCCATTTGTTGAACAGGAAGTAAAGCAGCTTAAAGAAATCTTGCCAAGTAGAAATATTTCAGGTATTATTATGTAAGATGTTTCTAAAATTATGCACTGAGATTTTCTGAGTTAAGCATATGTAAATAAGTAGGTACAAAATGACTCACAGAATCACAGAATCACAGAATTATCAAGGTTGGAAAAGACCTAGAAGATCATCTAGTCCAACCATTACCAATACTTCTCAGCTAAATCAGACTCAGACTCAGGTAAATCTAGACTCCTTTCTAGAGATGCATATATCCTAATCACAGAATGAATTTAAAACTTTGCTTCCACTTTATGACTTCAGAATATCTGAACTTACAGATGTTCAGGCAAATTTAATTGTTCAAAATAATCAAGATTACTTGCATCATTTTAAAGCAAACACTTTTTTTTTTGAAAGCTGATGATTAAAGAAATTATGAAATTTGTTAATTGTTTTGTGCACTGTATATATAAAATTTGTCACTGAAACCTTAAATTGAACAACTAGGGATTTTCTAACAATCTAATTACAGTGGGCCCAACTGATTATCTAGTATTTGGACTTGACATTGCTTGCTTTTTTTAATAATTTTTGTAAATAAATAAATGAGTGCTATCAAATGTTCACTATTGTATTTCAGACAAGCCAAATTGTTTAGCATGTCTGAGGCACTATTCTGTAATGCCAGTCTTCATTATTAAAGGAATACAATTACAGTAACAGGAGATGAGATGCCAGAAAAATAATTTTAAATAATAGAACGTATTTTAACACAGTCATTAGTGACCATATCAAATGTGCAGACCATTGCTGTTCTCTTGCAGTGTCTGTTTTATTTTCCCCTTCTAAATAATCTTTCCAGAACTCTTAGCAAGAGCCTAAGAACTGAATTAATATCCTGTTGTGGTCTACTGCCATTCAATTCCTACAAATAAATCCTATCCACATTGTATAATACAATTCATAATGGTCATTGTCTCTAACCCATCATAAAAAAATACCATTTACGTAGTGGTTCACTTGAGAATACTCTGTTGTGACAGCCTAAAGCAGGCATTGTTTGGAAAGAGTACCTAACAAATTGTTAAAGCTGCTAGTAGAATATGGTCTTAGAAACTATAATCAGTTAACTCAACAGGACTTTGAAGAGAGTTGTTCTCATGCAAAGTTGACTTGCAAAGAAACTCTAAACTCCATAAATCCAATGTGGAAAAAGAATGAAATAATTCTCAGAATAGCTATTTATCATGACAACCTGAAACTGTTCAGCAGAGTCGCATTTTAACAATGACAGAAGTATTTAAAGACACTTACTTGCACAGCCATTCAAACTGCTCTTTATTGTCAGAGCAACCGTAGTCAGTAGTCCAAGCATGGCCAATGGTGTACTTGTGGAACTTTAGCATATCCATCACTCCTACTTGGGCAATAACACAGCCGAAGAGGTCAGGACGCTGATTAGCACAGGCAGCTTCAACACAAAAACAACTCTATTAGTATTAACTTCTTAAAGAATTAAACTCAGCAGTGAAAGGTCCAATAACAGTAAGTTATTGTCAGAAAAACTTCTACAAATCCATCTTCTAAAAAAACTCCCAAGTTTATACAAGAAAAAACAGAAAATTGTTAAGTTAAAACAACGTGGTAAGAAATATAGATTTCCCATGTAATATCTGAAGCCAAAGAACCTGAATACAAAATATCCAAAATAAAACCAATTGCAATGAGAGACGCCTGCCAATGTATATGAAATGAAGCAGTCTTTTAAGAAAAACTGAAAGCAAACATACAAATGGATAACAATTATAACTTTCAAAGCTGGTATTTTCTAAAGAACTTAAGAGCTATTTGCTCTTAAGGCACTAAACACAGTTCTTAGAAAAAATGTCTTCCAAACTAGCAACCTGAGTTTGCTAGGAGAAATGCACTTGTTAAATATGTGAACTTTTAGACTACTGAAATTGAAGTGTGCTGAACCATTCAGTTTCTAACATTATTGTCAACAAAGAAAAGGACATTAAGGAGCAAAATGCTCCATTTACTGATAAGTTTTCTTCCATAATTACTATGTCAATTCATATGAAAAGAGTTCTAATGAAAGCAAACTTTTACAAAATCGGAGGAATAACCTCGTTTTAATTAAAAAAAAGTTACTGCAGTATTTTTTATTTTTATTATTTTCATTTCCCTACTTTTGGAAGGGACAATTTCTTTAAGAATAATGCTTGTCTGATATTATAAAAAATAATCGGACTAGGCCCATCTAGCTCCATGTTCAGTTTACAAGAGTGACAACTGGCAGATGCTCTGGAAAATGCTTTAAATACAGAAAACACTGAGAGATTTCCTGTACATTGTCAGCTTTTGCAACTGGTTGGTTGGCTTTTCCCGAGTTGGAGTTTATCCTAAGCCGTCAAAACAAGTATCCTCCATAAATACATCTATTTCCATTCTTAATGTTTATTCATCTATTGTTACGATATCCTGCAGCACTGAGTTCTTCAATTCCAATTTCTGTTGCTTGATTTAAATCTATCGCCAGATGATTTTACAAATTCCCCACACTATTTTTTTGTAGCATAAGAAATAACAGGACCGAGATTTTCATTTAACTACCACAACAGATCCCAACATCCCTTCCTTAAATCAGAATTCATCACTGTGCATCCAAACCCAAGTTTAGTCTTTCTGAAATTCTTCAGCTTCTCATTTTTGTCCACTGTGAAAAAAAGATTATTTATTCCCATTCTTTGCTTTCTGTTAACCAGGGTATCATAACAGCAACCTCCCTTCCAACTCAACAAGAACTTTCTTTCAAAGTCTTGAGATCTTGTTAAAAGCTTGTGAAAATCCAAGAATAACCAGATCACTGTTACATGCACCATATGCTCCTTCACTCCTTCAAATAGCTCTAAGATTTCAAGTTGTAACTTTAGCCTGCAAAATTCTTCCCCATGTGTATCAACTATTATTTATTGGTTTCAATTGGTTTGGCTGTTACAGAAGTCAGATTTACTGATCTGCAGTTTGTGGTTAGTCATGAACCATTTTAAAAATTGGCATTACACTTGTCCCCTTCTGTTCATCAGACATTCAGGCTTAGTAGTCTGCAATTTAACATCAGAATTCACTTAGGATCTTGTATGTGTACCATCTGGTCCTGGCAAGACATGATTTTTCATTTGATTTATTCTAAAACCTCTTCTGCTAATGCTTCAGCTTGAGGCAGCTCCTTAGAGTATCACCCACAAGGAGAGTCTGGTGAAGGGAAATCCCAATGCTCCATAGGAAGGAACATCAATAGAACTGAACTATTTCCTTGTTCTGTTCTGCCATTCTCTTTACTTAGTGCTCCTGCACAGCCCCAAAGATTTTCTGGTCAGCTTCCTGCTTCTGATGTGTGCAGAATGTTTTTATTACCAACATTTATGTTGTTAGCAATTTTCTCAATCTCCTGTGGTCCATCAGTCCCTGTCAAAGCTTATTTTTATCCCATTTTCTTCAGTTAAACCTGATTTCTGTTTTCTGAAGGATGTTATTTTACTCCCAGTCTTCTCTGACATGTAACTACACTTCCTGGGTCTTTTTCTTATATAAGGCTGCTATCTAGAAGCTCTTCATTCTTTTATCTGAATCTTTTCATCAGAACTCTCCTTTTCACATCATTTCCTTTTTTGAAGAGAAATGCTATGCTGGTAGGAAAAAAAATGCCAAAACACCTATCGTAAGATTGAATTCATTCAATTCTTCATTGCAAAACAACTCTTGAAGGATTGTGCATTGCTCAGGATTATATCAAAACTGCTGCTCCTAGCTATCAGAATAGTTACTTCAGTAAGCAATCACTTTTGGAGCCACTTATCAGTTCCCATTACACCTCTTTTGTTAGCCATAATTGTATGCATTATGGAGCTCTAACCTGGAACAACAATTTATTCATTAATTTTATCCCTCTACACACGGAGCTTTAAAATTTGGTACCAAAGCCTCAGAACTGTTTGCCTAAGCAAACACAAGAGGAGAAACGCTGTATTTGCATGAAGGAGGTTTTCAGGTCACAGCTGTGCTGCTATGCTGAGTTTTGGGATCATATCCTGCAGGACAAGGAAGTACTGTTTTTCAACTCAATGAGGCAAGAGTTCAGAGCCAGGTGCTCCTCAGAGACACCTCCTGTTAGTTAAGACTAGAAAGAAACAGTATTTTGGAAGAACAATAATACTCTTCCTTATCATTTTTTCCCCTCAGAAAATGAAAACAAAGAAAATCTGGCACTGGATCCTTGCACTTAACATAGTAGTTATGCTTGCTAGTGTTGTATGAACAGCTACTGCAAAATTTAAGTTGAAAAAGCACCTAAATATTTCCTAATTTCACCTATTTTTATCTGGCTCATTAAGAACAAAGAAGTCCAGCTGGATTGCAATTAGTCAGCAATTGCAATAGAAGGTTTCTAACACTAGACTTTTCACAACAGAGGTATCTAGACTCACAGTATCTGTCTCGAACAGGCATGACATGCACTCTGTAGGATGTTACTCACTTCCCCTAACCTAAAGAAGGTGCCCAGCTGACTTGTTCAGGAATAAACACAGATTTTTTTGGTGACTAAAGCTGGATAGGATGAATCCCATCCTGAGTTAAACTGAAATCCAAGTAAGGATAAAACACTATTTGCAGAAGCTATGTAACACACTGGAAGTGTGTAACTCAATTTTCATATACATATGTATATATATATATTTGTGCTCACATAAAATGGACTTTTGTAGTGGTTGTACTCCCAATGATGTGCAAAACCTTTTTTCCTCTATTATTTTCATCCACTTCTATTGATGTTATTTACAATACACAAAGACCTTCTGCCACCTGAGAAGCAAATATGCCAAAATATAACTTGTTTGTCTTTAAAACAATTGTTGTGGCCAAGATGGCTCAGATCTTTTTAACTCCAAATCTTGTTTCTTATACAAGATACTAGTGCACTGAAAAACAACAAAAAAAATAATCAACAGAGTCAGTATTCAGCAGCTGTTAAATAGAGAGTAGTATAAAAAGCAAAGCATGCAAAGGGTGGTCCTAATAAATCTGCTTATTTCCAATAAACTAGATGTTTTTCTCTTGAGTAGATCATCTCTGTTATACTATCTCATGTCTCTCATGTTGTTTTTAAAATAATCCAAACTAACCACAAATGTTATTCTTTTGTGTTTCCTTCCCCTGCCAAGACTGAAACAAATAACCCTTCTTTTATTCTACCACTATTAGACACTATGATATAATCAGAAATAACTATTGTAGCTTTTGAAATACTGCTTAGAGATATTTTGTGCAAACTTTTCTGAGAAGGCTATTAATTTCCTTGAATTTAAGAACATATCAGTGAAAAAAATGCACCTGTAACAGTGTTACATTTACATAGTCCCTCAAAAGTCCATGACTTCTTCAAGTACTTGAATTTAGTGTTTTGCACAAGTGACATTCCTGGATTTATTTGTCCCCATGTCTTAACTACAAAATTAGAGTCAAACAGTCACGTGTCCCTGTACAAAGGCCTTAAATGCAGAAATGCCACATTATCATTTTTCCTCCAGAAACGAGAACGCATGACTACAGAAAGACTGAGTAAGAAACTCTGATGAAGGACTGCAGAACTTTGGATTCTGGCTCATGCCATAGGCACAAAATTTCCTGAATGCCACAAACAGATTTGCAGGTTATTCAGTTATTGTTTCATACTAATCAGCCTTAAGAAATAAATAACAATTTTTTTTAATGCATTCTTACTCTGTGATTCTACCAAGGGGTTAGCTCTAGCAAACAAGGCAGTAATCATAAGTATGGCAGTCAGTATTTGCTACAGAATCCTAATGTCCTTTGTAAATGGCAAATAGAGTAGAACTGTATACATTTAATGCTTAGTATATATTAATGCACAGATATTCTGGCAACTCTTGAAAAAAAGGTTCTGATATATTTCTGCCTGGTTACTTTGCTAAACTCCAGCACCAAACCCAGGAAATACACAAGCAGTTCTTACCAACTAAGAGGCCCCCATTTGAACCTCCGTTAATAGTCAGCTTCTTTGGAGATGTGTAGCCCTCTTTGATGAGGTATTTGGCAGCACACTGAAAGTCATCAAAGCAATTTTGTTTGTTGGCCAAGATACCACCTAGCACACAAATAAAACAAATCAGTTGATTCCATAAAACCCATGTGAATCCATCTCTTCTGAAAAAACACGTGTGCAAAAATACCTGGGAACAATTCCAGTTTCATGAACATTTTAATAATTGATGCAGGTCAGAAAGACAGCAAAAGTGAAAGATTCTTTCAACACAAAGAGTATGAAATGGCTCTGTCAATAACTCTAATGCTTTCAGAAACTCTGAATAATACATACTTATACTGTGGAATGAGCGCCAGGTAACATTCCAAACCAGTAATATTAAAGCTAAAAGCTTTGTATTCAAAATATATACAAAATAACCACACAATCCACTTGAGGCTTGATCTAATGGGACTTTAACAGCATTAAACTCAGTGACAGTTCCTTAAGGTGATAAAACTTCAAATGTGCACCTATATAAAATAAGCACTTTAATTTCCTGGACAAAGAATATGTGGCTGGTAATTTACCTTTTTTTCCTATTACGTTTCCAAATCAGATGATATGTAGCTGTGGTCAAATAAGAAATTCAGTATCACATCTTGGTTAGAAATTTTATTAGTGAGCTATTACTGTAGAAAGAATATCAACCTACAGGACTCACAGATGACCCAGTCTCAGTATCAGCATCTTTCTCTCTTCAGATGCTTGTTTGGTAAGGGACTAAAAAACAGCTTCTCCTCAAAGATTACCCTACTTTAGATCTGGTACATTCTTTCTCAGACAATTAAATGCTTGCAACAATCTGGAGAGAACATCTTTACATTCCTGAAGGAAAGACTGTGGTCCAGTCAGGTAATAAGGGCTCATACCTGACAGAAATGGAACTCCAGTTCCTTCCACTTTGTTTAAAGCCAAGGGGTTTATTCTAAACTAATTGCCCAGGATTCCACTATGGTTCAAGATAATAAACTCCACCTTAAAATAAACAGGATGAGCTATAATATGAAGGCACCTATTTCCATCATCCATTAATGACCCTACACACCCAACCTAAATTGGATGCTTCATTCCTATGTTGCAAAATTTGGGTAAGGTAACTCCAGGCTTTAATCATATGCATTTCCTTGTGGAATTGAGAGCATTATTTTATAACAAACAAATATTTTCACATTAACAAGACCATTGAAGAAAGATGCGTTGGGACAACGAAAAAGTCTTCAAATGCATGGCAACAAAGGAGAAATAAATAAACCTTACTCTTTCCTCCAAGTTCTTAACTAGCGTAAGGTCAAAATCTATACAGTAAACCTGTAATTGCTTTTAGAGTTAACAAAGAACAGATGTATATCTATTTTTTGCAACTGCAAAAAGGACTTGGGTCAAAATTAAGCAGGAAATAGGTGAAATAAAGAAGCATTATCATATTAAAATAAATTTTATTAAAATCTATTACAAACCAATCTGCAAATTAAAATTAATGAAGGATACTTCATCTTTAGCAATAATATCCTGCATCTGCAAGCACATATAGCTTCTATTTATGAAGCCATTACTTCTTAACTCAATTGTAAGGAAATGACCCAGACAAAAAGTTACCACAGATGAAATGGTAATATCAAGATGTAATGATCTGGGAATACTGTTTTATTTGATACAAAGTTATTATGGATTACTCCCCATGCAAAATGTTGCATCATCACTGTTCCGGTGCATTTGCCTTACTGACAAGATCTCCAGCAACTTATCCTGCAGACTCTTGGGATATGAATAAGACATCACCAAATAATGGTGTTTATATTGCATATCTGAGAGGGACTTTCTTCAGCTTTTTCTTCTGGTGAAGGCATGCAGAAAATTGTCAACAATCAGAAAAGTTGACAAACAAAGAATTTAAGTGAGGATTGTACTAGAAAACTATGGAGAGAAATTCTTTAAAGGTACTAAGAAAATGGGAAAAAAGATTGACAGTTGTGTAGCAAGTGACCTGGAACACTGAAGTCACTTAAAAAATGTCTACCTACAAGAAGTTGGATCTCCTAAGTACAGAGTGCATGACTCATGGAGCTGACAAAGAGAAAATGTCATCAGCCTGACTACTAGGCCTCCAGTTTCGTTCCTATGCTTGGACTGATTTACCTTTGTGCCAGGTCTCTCCATATTCACCACCACCCCTGATGTTTGCCACTGCTAGAACACCCCCAAGGTGTCGCACGAAAATAAGTCTTGACACACTGAAAAAACAAGCAGAGGATTATTATTATTATTTATTTCTAACTACTTGTATTCCTACCACTTTTACAAAAGTACTTTGAGGGAAAGTCCTAATGTCAATGACAAAATAACGAATAAAGTCCTGCCATGATGGAAAAGCTGAGTAGCCAAGTTCTTTTCAGTGGTTGTCAATGGAAATGAAACACTCTGCAGCCTCTCAAAGGGAACCAGAGCTGTTCTGCTCTTCTTTAGTTCCACACCCTTGAGGAGAATGGCCAGTGGTTCTGCCTGTGGGACAGCAAGCAAGCTATGCAGTACCACTGAAGCCTCAAAGCTTTTTAACTGTTGCCCTTCAGTGGGCCCTTCACTTTTTCAGGAAAGGAAAGTTTAGCCCAAATAAAGAAAGCAGAGAATTAAGAATAATCAGCACATGACATTTGTTTATGGGCTGGTATATACAGCTTCTGCTTACACTTTTTCTTTGACCTTTATAAAACAGTATTTGCCCTTGTTTTGTGCCAGGCTCTGCAGTCAAGTTCTACTCAATCTCCCTCCTCATTATTTTCCACTTGATTTGTTAAATATAAAACAAGTAGTAAAAACTAAAAGTTCTGCCTTCCCTAATAGCTCTCAAATCTGACTGAGAGCTGAAATAACATGAATCTTTCTTAAATGTCAAACTGCAAAAAGTATGAAAACTATTACTATTACTAAAAAGGGATTTCAGTAATTTAGGTTATATTTAACAATTAAGAAGATAAATATCTCTCTCACGTGTTGAGGCAGTAGCTTAACGTAGTAGAAGCTCCAGACTTAAAATCATACTAATGTTAAGGAGAATAGTAAATATCCAAACGTAATACCAAGAAGTCTTTTTTTTTTCCTCCTCTCTAGTTTAAATTTCTTTTTTAGTTGAATTTACTTAAATTTTCTTTCTTACTTGAAATCTTTTCTTATGCAAGAGACCACTGCCTGCAAAACTAATCCTATTCAACCATAAGAGCAAGAGTTAGGTCTTTTTACCTTTAAGCCCCTCCTTACTGCTCATCTGAAGTGTCCTGAAAGACAGTAGTCTTACAGCATTTTTCATATGGATGTAATACCAAAACAAGTAAATACTTCATACTTCACAAGGCAATTATGTATGTATTGGCAGTTTGTCTTGACATATGTGCCAAGGATTAAGAAAACACAGAAAAAAGCAGAAAGATGACAAATAAAGAGACTTTTACATTTTTATAACCTGTCAGAAAAACATTTCTGCCTAGACTGGCTATCTGTGGCCATCAGATGGCATGAATGATCTCTGCCTCTGTAAAGTCAATTCTAAGTCCATCACTGTTGAATAGTATTTTTCCTTTAATCACTGGGACATGCTGATCATTGGTAAGATTGATATTCTATAAGCACACTGTGCAAAGGTCAGCGAGCATTATTCTGTCAAACTCAAGGATGTTCAATTTCTACAGTTTACTACATTGACAATAGTCTGACAGTAGCTTGTCCCATAAGATGGCGGCTTCTTAAATTTTGCTATGTTAAAGCTACAAAATCTCACAGAACATTCTGCACTACTTATCCTTGTCTCTGTCCCAGACAAAATCAACAGAAAGTTTGAGTACAGTTTACTGGATCTAGTAATCAAAGGTGTGAGGAACAGGAATTGAAGGTAAGGTATGAATTTGCTACCCAAACATACTGTCTGAGATTATTTTAAAAACAAAACATGCCATCCCTTTCCGTCTTCTGAAAAGGAAAGTGTGTCAGTCTGAGGAGTCAACATATTTAAAGAATCTGAGCAACATGGAACCAAATTCTTGAGTGCATCATGTTCATGGAGACTCCTCTAACAGAGGTGCTACCTTGATGATAATTTTCAGAGGGGCTGAAAGTGACTTATGATCTCCTAAGATATTGAATGTCAGAAGAGTTCCTAATGCAGTCACTGATTATACAAAGCTAGTCTCCATTTCCCTTAGCAAATTTTCTCTTTCAATTGCACAGACCCTCAATAGGATAAACTCCAGAGACTGAAATAATAATTATATTGCCAAAAATGTAAGTAAGTCTTAGTATATCTGTGTTCACTCTTATTGGTACTACTGGGATTTAGGCACTTCTGATTATGTTACAACCATACACTCTCAACAAACATCTAGTAATGTCACTGCAAATAACTATTAATTAATACCCACCTGGGTATGATCAGTGAGAAAGTGAGACAAGACTCTAACTTGACTGATATTTTGAGGTGGCTATGCCTACTGCTTATAACAAGTTTTCTCAAAGTCAATTTTAAATTCAAGAAATCAAGATCAACTAACTTTTAAGAAAGTAAAAATGTGAAATTATCAGACAGCACAAAATTCAATTTTCATCCAAACCCTGCTATTTCCTCCTGTTTTTTTCCAGGTAGGTTCTTATTTTCAGATTCGATTTCAATTCAACTTGCTGTTTAAGTCACAGTAAACTGTTTAGTAGACCTGGATGTCTAGAAATTGTCTCCTTCTGTATGGAAAAGTCTGGCTCCCTTCTCTCTCTGACAGTCTTTATAGCCATTTTCTCATCAGCCCTGTTTGTCCTTCTTTCCTGGGAGCACGGTAAAAGAAAAGTAAAGAAAGCATGGCAGGGTTGGAAGGAGCCAGTGGAGGGAGGAAAGGATAGTTCCTCCTCTGAAGAGCGTTCTCCTAGTCCTATCACTCTTTTCTTAAGGAATGTAACAAAAATCAGAAAAAAAAAGTATTGGGTTATGTATTATAGAACAACATGAAGAGCTGCGCTTCATGCAACAAGAATGTTTTCCCCGAATTACTGATGTGCTGTTTAGTATTACAGCTGATGCCTGCAGCTTTCTTCTTTGGAAAAATGCAGGCTGTGCATTGGTGTAAGGGAAAAAATCCCATAATCCCTGAGTCACTGGACTTCGTTGCTTTCTTGGCTTTTATGGAGCAGGAGGCAGTGGTAATAGAGAAACAGAAAAGAGTAATCTTGCATTCTGCACCACTGGTTATGGTGTTGCTTGACCTTTCTGTGGGCTTACAGACTTTTCCTACACCACCTCTGTGCTTAAAGGCTTGGTCAAATCTGGCCCTGTAGCAGTGAAATACAATTTCACAGTCTGCTTCACAATCAATTGTATTTCTGGATGCATAAGAAATTACTTCTACTGCACCTGCTGAGGCACCCACAGAACAGTACAGGGAAACATGCTGGTTCCTGCAGTGTAATTAGTAGAATCTGAGGCATTATTGGTGGGTTTGCAATAGCATTACCACAGCAGATCTGCCAAGCCACAGGTGCCAATTCCATCAATTTTAACTCGCACTCACTATGCAGGTTGTATATAATTAATGACAGTGCTCTAGTGTGCACATTTTAGAAATGCTACCAAATACAGCTCTTTGGTCCAGAGGAACACATAAAAGATGCATGCTTGCATTCAAAAATAAAACACTGCTGTAACTGACTTAATGACTTTGGCCTATCATTCTCATAGTTATTTTTGGATCCTCTTACTTGTTGGTTTGTTTCTATTGCTTTCAGGGAAAAAGACTTTTTGTGTGTGTGTGTGTGTATTAGAGAATAAGTGAAAAGCACTATCACTTTTTGAATTAAGAAAAAACAAGCTTCCCAAGCCCAAGAACTGGTTCATGTTGATGGATACAAAATATCAGCAAGAAAAAATTTTGCTGACTTGAAGAAATATAGGACAGAAGATGATCACTGGAAGTAATCAGTGCTCTAAAAACGTGCCAGAGAGGTCTATACTGGATATTAGAAACAAATTCTTCATGGAGATGGTGCTTAAGCATTGGAATGGGCTGCCCATTGGAATGGGCAGAGGTGCAGTCCCCATCCCTGGAGGCATTTATGAGTTGTGTGGATGTGGCACTAAGGGATCTGGTTTAGTGATGGGATTTGATAGGTCAGGCTGATGGTTGGACTTGGTGATCCTAAAGGTCTTTCCAACCAAGATGATTCTATGATAGGAGAAGTAGGAACATTTTGTAAAAAGTTACAAAAGACTTAAGTTCAAATTAAAAAGAAAAAAAAGTTACCCAGAAACATAGTGGCCATTTTTGCCTTTTTTTGTTTTGTTTTGTAAGTAGGCTACCACTCAGTTACATTTCCATAACTGTCTCAGCTCAGGGTCAGGTGAGATAGGCGGCAGACCTCAGCCTTGACCATCCTGCGGCTCCTTTTGAGCACTTGTGTCCGAGTTCATCTACAAAAAAAGAAAGAGCGGTGTTGGGCTGCAATGGGAGCAGTTCTTGGACCTTGGAATTACTCCTGAATACTGTAGTGTATAGTAACAGGGACGTAGTCACAGAATGAACCTACCAGGTACAGAAGTCCTGTCTTTCTCACATAACTTCTCTATTGCAGCTTCCTTTCCTGATCTCATCTGTTTAATTCCAGAACATTCTTCCTCATCAAGTGTGCAACTCTGAGTTTGTTAACAATAAAGATGCATTCCAAGGCTTCGGCTTTTCTCTCTCTCTTTCTTGAAAGGCTAAGAAGGGTCGTGTTGTTGTTGCAAGGAAAGAATGAGCAGGGAGATGCAGCTCACCTGTGTTTTTTTCACATTGTTAGTGGAATAACATTTTGATCTGAAAGAGACTGATAGTTCTCCATGCTTCTTACTTTTAAGGTATTGTTACGGATTCATATTCTTATTTAATCCACTGTATAATAAGAGTACAGTTTCATGGGGCTCAGAGAGATATAAGTCACTGCTCCCTTCTCTCATCCTCCCCTCTTCTGTTAGCTGCGGTTTCTCACTGCTTGCTAATGCTGGACTCCTATGAGTCAAATTTCAACTTGCCCAAGTGGCAGAAAACCACCCATCCTTTTTGCTAGGATAGTTTTCTGCCACCCTTGTGAGGGCAATGAGCTTAGCAAAAGTTCCAGCAAACATCAGGGCTAATGGAAGGGACGTGGAACAAGGGACCATGAGATACTTTTTGCTCCTTTTGCCAGCAGCCAACTCATGTTGGCTCTGCAGCACATGAAATTTTATCCCAAATCAATAAATACATTATATTTACTTTAGAAAAGAAAACATGGTAAGTTTTATTGCAGTTTTCAGCATCTACAATAGACCATAATAAATCAGTGCTTGAGTCTAATATAAAAGGGAATTTAAAACCTATTCTGGTTATATAATTGTCTCACAAAAACCACAGGAAATTAAAAATGTAGCTTTACAAGGCATATAAAATACTTTCCAGTAATCACAGAGTGCAAGATGTGAGGTCCATTGTTAGACAAGGTATTTGATATAGAGCACCAGAGACTGTAAACCCTACTTAGAAATAAAATCACAGTGGCCTGGAAGAGCAAGCACTACAAAGGATTTCTTGAAATACACTGACTCTGAAAGAAGACTGGTAGCACACAAACTTAACAGGACAGTCTGATAATAGATTATTTTTGTGTTAGTGAGCCGCTCTTCTATCTGAAAAACAGTTCTCCATTGAGCCCTTTGCATTTCTGCTCACTTCTGCCTTGCCTAGAAACAATTGTTATACATGAAAGCTCTAAGACAATCAGTGCCACTTTTGATAAGTCTATTTAAATTCCCTTGCAGAGGAAATAAGCCTTTTCTTTAAAGAAGAGATCTATTCAATACAGGTTATGGATTTGGAGAGCTACAAATCCTGTTTTGCAAACAGCATTTTTGGTTTACAATTCATTGCTTTGCATATGCAGAGCCTGTATCAAACCTACCTCTAGATAAAATTATCTTTTCTCTTTTTGATTATATAGGAACACAGTATGATTTTGTTTCTGACAACCTCCTCAGAAGTATATGAAAATACATCTGAATTTTCATAATTTACAGTACACAAGAATTTTCTTTAGTGGATAAAAAGGAAACTTCCTATACTATCAGTTCAGCAGTTAAATGTATTATGTCTTTTCTGTTGAGCTCAATGACAAAGCAGGAAGTGGTTAAGCTATAATTCAGAAAGTAGAGAGCCTGCTGTAAACCAGAGAAGAGTACAGCAGTTTTCTACTCTGACATAAATTTCTTCTGCGATTCTGGGCAAGTCCCTTGAATTCAGAACTAACAAAGCAAACGAATGATGCCTGAACTCTGATGTGCAGCCCCTGCAATTCCATCTTACTTCTCAAGGACTTGAAACCCTTAATTCTGCAGATCCATAGTCCAGCCAGCTCTCAGTCCTTTCTGACAGTTGTTAACATCAAATGCTTCAGAAGGCATAAAATACCCTGCTACTTACCTGTAGCTTGGTGTAATTGATATGTTGAAGCCTCCATATCCATACAAGAAGGCAGGATGAGAACCGTCCAATTTAATTCCTTTCTTGTGAATAATAAACATGGGGATTTTAGTACCATCTTTGCTAGGGTAGAAAACCTAAGACAAGGAGAAATGTGAAAAGATCAAGCCATCGCCTGCTTGGTTGCTAGACAGCTCTGAAAAACATCAAAACAAGACAATACAAAGGGTATTTCTGTATTAATTTTTACGTGTCCTGCACCGTGACTGAGCTGGTAAGGAGAATAAACAGAACTAAAACCAGATTTCTAATCTAAAACATTCCTAAGACCTCTCATTTTTAAAAATTCTACATTTCAAACACTAGATAACAGTGTACAGAGAAGAAGCAACTCATGGTAAAGTAGCAACTTAGTGAGACCCAAGCAAGCGTTGCACTGTTTTGGGTAACAAATAGCTATGTGACTCCCAGACAAATACGTAAAACTCCCTTAAGACTTGATCTTGTCTGCTGAAATGCAGCAGTCTTTGCCTGTGAAAACAAATTTACTCATGAACAAAAGGCTAAAGATATTAAAAAAGCCACAGTATTATGGTTTTTCTATTAATATATTGGCATACATTTTGTTAACATTGTTAATACATTAGTAACTTTTCTTAACAGAGTCATTCCACACACCAGACTCAAATCAAAAGAATAAACTGTCAATAGCTAAAGACACTGTTTCTTACTAAACCTTGTGAAAGCACCAAAAAGGTGACTATTCAACACTTGTACATGCACCGTGAACTCCTAACAGCAAGACTGTATCCAGCAAACATGGATCAAGCACTGGCCAGTCTTTCCAGGTTGTCTCAAATTCCCCTAATCACAGTGGTAACATAATTCGTGACAGACACTTCTGTCATATTTGGCATATTTCCAGGCATTTCCCAGCAGCCAGGACCAGGAGTGCTGGCACTGCAGAACCCCCAAACCCACCTGGCAGGACAACAGAGCTATCTGCTGGCTTTTAGGAAATCTGCTTGCGAAGAATCAAGCATCCAGGCAGTGTATGCTTTCCTACGTGCCTCTCCACTCTAATATGTCTCAGCACTGTAGCAACTTAAAAGCTAAATTCCACATACAGAATCATCCACTGCAATTACTTAACACAATTTCCACATCTTGTTGTTTAGATGCATGTATCTGCAAGCATGTTCTAATTTAAGATCCAGCATATCCTATTTTGACAGTCAAACAAAACATGGGCATGAATGTAGTTTACTGCTCATCCTGAAGTTCATTGTTTTGGTTTTATATCAATATTTGTGGCTTGTAGTCTAATCAGAAGGAAGTAACAGAACTACATTCTTATTTCATTGTATGTTTACAACCTCTTCACTTTCAGAGGAAAGAAACCTACCATATTTTATAAAGTGTATGCGATCGACAAGTGTATGTTATCAACAAGATCTGTTTTTATAACTAATCAACCCCACCAGTAATACGATCACACGCAACACATTTATTCTGAGCACTGCTTGTAATGTGAAACAGAAAACCACATGGCATGTAAAAAAAAAAAAGAAATTTGATTTTAGTTTAATCATGGCTAAAGAAACGTGAGAAATTTCAAAAGAAACTATGTTAACATCTGAAGGCTTCACCAAGTCTTGCAGGCTTATTCTAGGTAAAATTCAGTATTTCAGTTCCTATTAAATAAAAAGATTCAGAACAAAAAGCTGAAGGCATTTTGCACAGATGAAACCACCCTTCCCAGCTACTGCCACAAACATCTCTTTACCGCTGAAGTACTCATCAGAACTCACTACAGGAGAACACTCTTAAAGTATTTTGAAAGACATTAAAAACAAATTGAACACTGTAAGCAAATAAAATAGCTGATGGACAAGAGACCTGCTGAGGCTAGAGATGAGGCATTGCAGAGAGACTCCTCTCTAAAATACTATCTAACAATGCCAGTTGTTGCTGGCAACTCACACATTGTGTGCACCTGGCTGTCCTGTGTTTCCAGGAATGATGCTGTTGAGCCAGGCGCCTTTTCTTTTTCTTATTAAACTCTCTGGAAAATGACTTCTGTAAGACTTTTACCATCATCAGTTAAGAATAAATAACATACCAGTAAATGCAAACTCATCAAAAAAAATAAACCAAAGCAAAAAACTGCGTGTCAAGGTGACATTTGCAATGTAAGAGTTTTCATTCCTATTTTTACTGAAATAATCATTACCTCTCTCTCAGAGAGGAACAAATGGGAGCTGGAAAAAAAATCAATTCAGTGAGACACCAAGATATGTGAACCTATTTAAGCTTCTCCAAATAGACTATTTTCAACAACTGATTCAATCTCACCTTTAAATTGGGTGTTATCTCTGAAGCAAGTCCAATGGTTTATTTATGCAACCAATAAAGGGCTGTGCTTCTATCTCAAAGATTAAGGTAAACTGGAAAGGGCAAGCCCTGAAGAGAAAACCTTCCCATGATGGCATTTCATGCCTAATTTTAGAAGCTGACAGTTTTTACAGGAGTAACTGCTCATAGAAGGGTACTACGGTTTTCTGCTTTATCGCAGTGAGGAGTGATCCACTTGTGCCAGTCACATTATGTTACTCATCACTCACATATTTTCAAATGAAGACTCACATCACTGCAGCCATTAGCACATATAAAAAGCAATGTTTTTCCCTCCAAAATCACTTTGAGGACAATGCATCGGACATACTATGAAGAAGGAAACTATAGAAGTAGTATGAGTGGGAGGTGTGAAATGCTGAAAATAAATATTTTCAGTCTCCAGGAGTGTACCAGCAACAGTGTGTGGTAGAACAGGTTGGCAGGGTGCTCCTGCCACATGCAGTCTCTCGGGCTATTCTCGGAGCATGTGTGGGAGCAGCAGAGGAGCCCTGAAATAGTTATAAGCATAACTTTGTCTCACACTAAAGTCCCTATGCGTCACATGGCAGTGATATCTCAGTGCCAGAAAGAATTGCTCTTAATTCAGATGCTGGAACATGAGGCATAGATTTAGAAACCTTATTCTTCTTAGTATAAGCCAGAGAAAAAGCAACACTGCTTGCACAACTACTCATTACTACGAAGTACCTGAGGATTAAACTACATAAACTACAAGCAACAATCTTTGCTATTCCTCTTTAATACATACATCAAGAGTTTCTGTTCTTTTTTGTTTTGTTTTAAATAAACAAGCCCTGGCACTTCAAAACAATTTACACTCATTTTAATCTAAAAGACACTAGAAGCTTATTTCTAATCCTGTAGAGTAAGATCTACATGTAAATGATTTACAAATTTACTTAGCAGTTAAGGAGAATAAAAAGAGTGCTGTGCATTCACTTCTGTGCCAGTCTTTACCCTTCTAATTCCTGTTTGTTATAAATACGCAGAATTTACGTTACATGATTTTTTGCTTAAGGAATAGAACAACCAACACCCAGCACCACAGACACAGATCTAAATTCAGAAAGATCTTAAGTTTGTCCATTTATGCCTCTGTAATGACAAGAGCATCCTCTCTTTTTTGTAAAAGGCCAGGAAGCAGACGTAAATAGTTCAGCTTCTGGAAGTTAGCAGAGTTTGAAAAAGAGCAGTTGAAAAATCAAGTTTTCCCTTTTATTTGTCTACAGAGATAATATAATCAGACATCGAGAACTTCCGCACTGAATTAAAAATGATTTTGGCATTCATCCACCATGCATTTCTGTGAATAAATACCAAATCAGTATTTTATAACGCTAAAGGAAGTGATATGATCATCACAACAAATAAATAAAATGAATCTGCCTGAATACGACGCTGCATCACAGAGCTAAAAATACTTTAAGCTACTGAAATTAAGTACAAGCTTCCACTCTTAAAAACTAAGAGTCAGCAGTTTGGGAATACTCAGTGTCACTTTTTTTCGCTTTTAAAAATCTTTTGTCTGTTTTCAGAATACACAGATTAAAGGGTGAATGTAATTGTGGTTGTTCAAGGAAAAAAAAGTGCATAAATACCTGAGATCACCTTACTTTGATAAAACTGAAAATCCTCCTAGGCAAAAAAACCCACCCCAAACTGTTACCAATTTTAAATTAAACTTATAAAGGTAAGATTCAACACAGATTTTGAAATACTGCTTTGAAACAAAGACTAAAAAAAGCCAAAACAATCTAAATAAGTCTAATGCATATTTTCTAAGCTGTGAACCATATCTAAATGTCTAGAAATAGTTTATAATTTTTTAACTTGCTAATTAATAGCAATAATTCCAATTAAAAAGTGCTTTGTTCAACTTTCCAGAAAGAATTATTCCTTGCAGATAACACATCAATTTTACATATGAAAAGAAACTTTTGACTTGGGAATTAAAATACTCCCTAAATCACAATAGGCTAATCATTCTTAGAAAGCCACTAGTGATTCTAAAAATGTCTATCTCAACCTCTCTTTCAAGATTAGTTACTACATACCAGAGATATCAATTCTTTCCATGTCTTTGTGTGCTTGATCCAAACCAGGTAAAAGTTGCATTTGTCACTGCACTGACATTCATTGTGCTAAAACGCTGAAGAATTTTACAAAAAGTAACTAAGGCATATAAATCATGATAGAACAAGCATTATTAAAAACATGTGTACCATGATTTAAACATAGCAATACCAAGACAATGCTTTCAAAATGACTTTTGTTCTATTGTCAATTAGTGTTTTACTGAGTTAATTTCTTTCATTTTGAAAAAGAATACAGGATACAGCAGACTCGCGAAGTTCAGCTGTTGTTTTGTGCTTGTAGACAGGAACAACCCCTTCACCCAGGGCTGCTACCTTCAGTCTCAGCACACACAAGTAGGGTGACCCAAGCATATCTGTGCTGAGTAGCTGATCAATAGGGGTGACCACTTCATTGCTAACTTTCTGGGACCACATTTCGCACATTCAGTTTCATATGCAGTATTTCCTTCATTAACTGTGAAATGAAGATGTCTCGCCTCACTTACGCCAAAATTTGTGCTTTGAAGTTTAGTGAAGAAAAGTAAAAGAAATTTGTAAATTGTAATGTCATTAGTTTTCCCAAACATTGCAAAAGCTTTGTTAAAGGCTTAACAGTTTAGAATTCCATACAACTCTATTTCAAAGAAGACTGAAAGGGTAACTACTCCTAATGGAGTAGTCTCTGGAGAAAGTTTGAACCTGTGTACAGATAGCACCAGAGGCTAAACAATGCTGTATAGCAACACTTCCAACTGATAAATCGTAATAGCTGCTGCTCAGCACTTCAGGAATGTAAATTACAAAGACCCTACACCAGCAAGTCTGAAAGCATCAGCGCTGGCAGGCAGGGGAAAATACTCTCCTTGCTTGAGGTGTGAAGGCAGAAGTCTCACAGACTGCCAGAGAATCAAGATTTGCCCACCCAGTGCATGCCCTTGAACACAACCTCTGCAGTCCATTCAAACTCTCATCATCTCATGACGATGACATTTTGAAACAAACCAACACAATACCCTTGTTTTGGACTGCAGGCTGCATAGCACATCATAGAAGAAATGCTCCATCTACTGCAGCAGTGACAAGCACTCAACTATAGAAAAAGAGATGACCAAAGTGTAGTGGCCCAATGGGTAGATCTGGCAGCCTATTACCACTACACAGCAAATCCATAGGATCTGAGGCTTCCCTTCTTCAGAGGGAAATCCTAATCAATCTTCTTTAAGTTCCTTAAATTAGCTTCAAAGCAATTCTGTGCTGGTCACAAAGCTTGCTTAATACAGAACTGGACAGGAGCCAAAGTAACTCAGTACAGCAGAAATTAATGCAGGTAAAACCCAGAATAAAGAGCACTCACTACAGACATTTTCAAAAGCACTGTGAAAATAATCAAGAAACCTCTTAGAAGAACCTGTTTCTCTACCCATTTGCTGGGATGAAAAGCAGCTTTCTGCTGACAGAAGCTAAGTGCTAGGAGATGGTCTTTCAGAAAAAATGTCTTCTTACTATGTTCACCTGCCCTTCTGCAAATGACTGCAGAGAGGTGCAGGGTGCACCACAGGGTGGTAGTGGGGAGAAGCAGGAGAAAAATATATCTGGGAGTTCAGAAATCCTGCAGGACACATTTTTGTGATCAGTTATGAGGCAGCAGTTCCATTACATAAAGTGTTAGTGGCAAATTAGATTCAAGGAATTCCCTTTACTCTGTTTTTGCAACGTGACAGACTTGTTGACTTCTCTCTCAACGTTAATCCTCTGCCTCACTTCATAGTGATCTCAGAGCTTCCTACAACAGACCAAGTAGCATCTGTCATGTACTATACATTTTCTTTCCTCAATTTACTGTAAAGAACACAGAGTATAGTACAGAGACATATCAGACAGATACAATATACCTTTTGAATTAAATATATACTGTAGTCACATTAAACAGAAAAACATCCCACAGGTCTGTGAAAGTTATCATCTCTTTCTTCCATTACCTCTACGCTTAGGTAGTCAAGAATAAGATTAAGTGAAGAGATATCTCAATGAAAGCAACACACATACAAGTAACATCTGCTGGCTTGTGCAATTTCTTTCATTAAATCCAAGATGTACTTCACTGAGAAATCTGCTCTGACATGAGACAATTCACTGTAACACTGTGTAAGCATTAGAAAGCAAACAACCCTCCTCTTTACCATGCTGGAAATCAGTTCAGGTTGTAATAGTAAACACTTTAAAAATAATATGCCACTATGCAAGGGAGAGAACTTACATTACGTACACTACTCTACACTATTATGTACACTATTACGTCTAATAGGAAATGAGAAAGATATCTTCACTCAAATAATAACCAGCTAATTCAGCATTTCTGTTCCTGTTTTGCTCAGAACTTGATTGGTTATCTCAAGAGAGCTGTACCATTGAGCTGTTGCTTCAAAAAGGTGACCCAAACTTTGCTTCTAATTCCTAATGCAGGGCATCTAGAGTAGTCAGGGTATTAAATTTCACCTGTAAACACATATCCAAAAACCTTCCTACACAACAACTTGACTTTTGGCACTGGTGATGTCAAGAACTCAGCTTACGTCAGAGAAGGACCAACATATTCCACTTACATTGCCAAGAAGCTTAGTTTATGAATTCTGATAGCTGAATAATTTCAGAGTTATCCTGTTTAGAGACGTTGCTGGCTACTCAAAACCAGAGGCACCATACATCACTAAATACCAAGAAAAGTTCCACATGTGGTTAGTACAGCAAACCTCTTCACTTCTACTCTGGTTTGCAAAGAAACATATCTATTCTGGACAAGGAATGTTACAGAATTATGAAGAACTTGCTAAAAAAAACAGGTCACTTAGAAGCTCTCTGAAGCACTTTTATATGAGGTTTCTGACTCAAATTATATTTATAAAATTTAATTTTTGAGACTTAAACTTTAATTTACAAGATTAAAACAAACAAAGGGGCTGCAGAAGGGAAAAAAAAAACAAACAAACCACCACACCACCTGAAAAACAGTCAAGGAAAAACTGGAAGTCCTAGAAAATAACTAAGAGTGCCAGCTTAGAAGAAAATAATTTTAAGGATCAGATCAAACTGATTTCAACAATTGAGCACTGCTAACCACATCCTTGCGAGAGACAGTACTTCAGGCTCATCTGTTGTTTTCAGATTTGCAGTACTCTTTCTATGATGAAGAAAAATCACCCAGTGAGAAGCAGGAAGTAGAAAAGAATGATGAGAATGAGTTAGGGTTTTGTTTTTTGTTGCTGTTGTTGTTTT